>CM030360.1:303884982-304009330 GCA_017893485.1 Hemerocallis citrina
ATTTCTAAAGTTTAGCATAGAGTAAGGGAGTTAATAAAACAATCATTGTCGAATATGTACCCGATTATCATCAAGAGAATGCCAAATGCCAGTAGATGTGCGAACGAAACAGTAGTAGTGTCCGGAGTGGGTGCTCCATCCAGCATGTACTAAAACCCCATAAAGTGTGTATTTCAAATCTGATTCCTGCAAATTTGAATCACACAAGGTCACATGAAAAAAATAAAAGAATGACTCGGGCAAAACACCAAACAACTATACAAAGATACAAAGGATAAAGTCGGTACTCACATGTGGGTCACTGACAAAGGGTTTTAAGTCCAAAGTAGGCTCGAAATACACCTTTTTGTCAATCTTTTGCCCAGGAATATGCGGACCAAATCGCTTCAAATGAATAGTAAGTACATGTGGAGCTTTGTGAACAGTAAGTTGCTTCGACGCTCTCACTTTCTCTTTGCAACGCTGACATTGATATTGCCTCTCCCCTCCATCTAACTGCTCGGCGGCAGTGAAATGAGCAAGTGCCTTCCTCAAGGTATCGGCGTTGACAATTTCCAAACTCAAATCCAAAAAGGGTTCAATTTTATTGGAACAGTATTGGCATTGCGTGCATTTCACCTTCAATTAGGATCCATGATATTATTGTCAATTCTAGATAAATTTCTACTGTTATTTTAAAAGTATAATACTGCTTTCACTGAGAAAACTACCTGGCTCCTGAGACAACCACCAAATATCTTGTGAACCAAACTTTTCTCATAGGCACTAGGAGACTCGGTTGGGACACCAGGAGGGTAAACAACATTTATGCATCGACTCAAGCAAGTTTACCATATATTCGTGTGCATCTTCTTGCCTGGAATTGCGAAAGTTGCGAGAAATACCTGCGCAGAATCAACAAAATTTGTCAAATTTACCATGTCACTCACAGCGTACCATTATTCATTAATTAAACTGATCTAGGAGCCTAGAAGCCTAATCTAGGTGTTTACTTCAGAAAATTAAAGTAAATGATCATACATCGCAGATTCTTCACAAGATGAAATGGGGACAATATTTTCCCAGATGACTGCAGAGCATTCATGACATGATTTTGAAGTGCGCACAATGCATAGAATCCCGCAGTACGACCTTCATCATATAAAAAAGAATTTGTCAGCAACAGTAAATAATCAGCTAGTAAATAATCAACAGTAAAATATACACCTCTGACTCATATAATTTTCTACATTAGCAACCAAACAGAATAAGTCAATAAAATATAACAAAGTTTTTAGGGAATATTTCGCAAAAAAGGTGATAAAAACAGAATAGACTAAGATGGTTCCAAATAAACAGAACCCAGGAGGCCGAATACCCCAGCAATCTAGTTCCCACGACGAGAAATATCAATGTAATATGTACGGGATTAAATTCATCTCAGTAAACTTCTCTGCTTTTTCTCCTATTCCAGAACCACATATATTTGAAGGCTCTCCAAAGCCGAATTTCTTGGTCTAAGAATTTAGATTATACATCAACAGCCTAATTTTTCCATCAAAATGATAATCTCATAAAAACAAGCCTTGCATTTCAAGATCTTCATCTCTAATATCTAATAATATTATAACGGGAGAGTTGGAGTTGGAGTTGGAGTTGGAGTTTATAAACATACCAACTTACGTGTCCGTGCATAACTAATATAAAGGATATCTCACTACTTCGGAATTTGTACTTTTTAAAAAATATATTTATGAAGACATGTATAGCACGTGTAAATTACTAGTTAGATATAATGGATACAATCATACAACAGGCAACTATATAACAAACTCAGAATTTGATATGAAGGAAGAAGCCTGACCTATATGACAAATTATTGCTTTGATGGTCCACAATTTGCCTTTAGAGAAGCCAAAATATATGCCAATTTTAGATTGCTCAGCAGGTTTAAGTGCGTAATTGGCCAAAAGACGATATTAGGAACTTACCAACACTATACTAGAAACAAAATGTCCGCATTACTTCCAATAATTGCTAGCTGAATGCTCCTAGTGCATTTTATGTGGCTTAGGAACACATGGTTAGTCCCCTTCATTGTGGAAAACGTTGGTTGTTTACTTTGAAGATATTTTGATTGCAAATAGTCTAAAGAAAACCTCATCCCTAGGATTCTCTCTCTGGCCACTGTTTCTCTCTAAATTAAATTTGAACAACATTAAAAGGTGTGAGAAAATAGTCTAAAGAACCCCCCCCCCCCCCAAAAATCTTTAATTTTGTAAAAAAAAAAAATAGCATAATTAATCTTATGTCTCCATGATGGCCAATCAGTCGGGGCTCTAATATAGTTGAAGTTCATGCCTTCATTGTCAAATATACATATCAAGTTGTGACTAAAACACGCAAAAGATTGCATGTAACTGTACAGTAATAATCAACAATGGTTATCGACATTCATGCTTGGACGAGCAACACCACCAATAGTGCCAAGGGAAATTCGACAGGCAATGGAATGCGGCATAGAGCAGAAGTGACGACTCGTGACAAACTGTGGTGATGATGGTAAACCTCTTCTTCCTTTCCCAATTCCCTCTATTTTTCCTACTTTGTTTTCTGTCTCTCCACCACTTAAGAAGCCCCAGGAAGCAAGACAATGATGATCGTCGGACCGCTCCTGCATGCATACAGCCTACAAAAGCACGCCTCAGGCTTCAACGTTTTCATGTTTATATGCCCAACAAATTTTGTTGTCAATTGAGTTAGTAATGGTATTGAAGATCAAGTTCACAATCTTCATGAATTACTAAAGCTAGTGAGACTTCTATATGTCGATTTTCCTACCATGGCTATATTGATAGCATTTATTAATAAGAAGTGATATTCATAGGTGCTAAGATGGAATTTAGTCTATTTTTGACAGGCAACTGCATAAGATTTAGGATTAAAAGTTAACTTTCAAGCTTTATTAGTAGCTAATAGAGAGGGGTGAAGTGCATGGTCGGGGTTTCACAAGGTTTGAAGAAGTTAGGAGAGGCGTAAGAAGAAAGCGCTCAAAAGTCAAGGGTAGTGTGAAGAAGAGGGAATACAAGTGGGCGGGAAAAACTGATGAAACAGGAAGAAGTTGATTGAGAGAGATGGGTGAATTTGAAGCAAGGAAGATCAGGCTTGTCATGGTGGTGATGGGTGAAAGAGGAAAGGAGAATTCCCTTTCATTGGTGAGATCGCGAGGTCACCCACGTGCTCCACGGCACGGGATAGACGGAGTTATATGCAGTCACAACCGCGTCATTTCCTTCATACTTCCGTAACTTCATAAACTTACTCATATCACCAGTCAGGTGATGCGAGCATCCTAGGAAAGAGCAGCTAATTTGGTGAAGTTGGGATATCAACTATAAACCATTTTACCCAATCTCTAATAGGAAAACTAATTAAGAATAATGGCTCAGGGTCAAAAAAATGTAAGGGCTAATTAATTTTGCATCAATCGTTTTTTTAGAATTTTAAGCATGTACCCACATTAATTTTTACTTTATAAAATAGTATAATTAATCTTATGTCTGCATGATGGCTAATCATCTGGACACTAACAAGACGGAAGTTCATGCATTCATGGTCAAAATATACATATCATGTTATGACTAAAACAAGCCAAAGATTGCATGCAACTTTACAGTAATAATCAACAGTGGTTATTGACATTCATGCTTGGATTGATGTACGAAATTTGAATTTATTTTTTGGCTTGCAAGGTAAAAACTATTACTATTTGCATACAAATTCGACTCGTAATACTCCTAAAATCCTCAGATAATAAGACGACAGGACTTAGTTACACAACAAATAGACGGGTTAAGGGCCTCGGGGTTTTCACAAAGACATAAATTTAGGTTTAAGAGAAAATAGTGGTCAACTAATAAAATTGTTTCGCATCAATGACACTCAAGATAGATTTTCTGGAGTATAGGATAATACGTAATATGCTAATAACATGTCTTGTGCGTGCTAAAGAGTTAATAATGAGTTAAGAAAAAGGGAAATAACCTTTAGTCAATGCACAGATTGAATGAGTCTGGTTGATAGTTCAGCAATAAAGGTAAAAGATATTTGCTACAAGGCACAGGTCCGAAAATTAAAGTTTGTGATTCCTTTCCATGTGCACTAGACTTTATCTTGTATCAAGTAATTTTGATAATTAATCAAGTAGTTAAATGAAGAGATCATTTCTTTTTGCAACATAGAGGTGTTAGCTAAAATTCAGAAATTCGAGATATGGTGGGAAAAAAAAAACTTTTCCCTGTTCAAATCTTGCAAACATCAGCCTGTCCAAAAAATTTTATCAATTCAATCATGATTTGGTATTTTATGTTCCATTTTGCTAATCTCATCCCCTTAATGAAAGTTAGAACAACCATTCCATGTGCATTGACTCAATATTTTTAATACAGTACTTTATACTTGCACCTAGCATCTAATGCTATTCATGATTTGAAAATTCATATCAGGATCTATTACCGGCATGTCAATTATTAGAGATAACAAGCATATAGGAAGTATTGGTCAATGTAGTTGAAGGCTCGCCTCAGGCTCAAGGCTCAGGCTTAACAGCAGTTTGAGCCTCAAGCCTCGGTTAAGGCTCCCCTTTGTTTAAAGCTTCACTCAGGCTTGCGCCTGGACGCGCCTTAGCAAAGGCTCGAGGCTTGCGCCTCAAGTAAAAGGCGTGCTTGAACATAACAGACCCGATCGGACCCGTCTTAACAATCTGACCCATTTTCAACCCTTCTCAAATTCCGTAACTCCTCCAATTCTCTCTCACCTTCTCATCCCCAATTCCAAACTCTAACCTCAATCTCCACCTCCCTAACTCCTCAATTTGCACTCCTCTTCATCCCCCCTCTCTCAACAGCATCTGCGGTGACAATAAAAGAGCTCAGCGGCAACACAACAGCATACAGCAGATCGGCGGCTACATCGAAAGCAGATTGTCGCCACCGGCGACACTCCAACTCCTCGGTCTCTAGACTCTCCACGCCTATTCTGGTTTCTTTCCTTTCTGATTTTACACTTTTTTTGTTTCTTTCTTGGGTGTTCGTCTATCTTTGTTTATGATATTTTTGCAAGTTACTTTGAAACAAAATTGTGAAGCTAATTCTTTCTATAATTTACTATAATCATGAAACCATGCCTTATTCAAACAATTGCATCTTATCTCACTGTAGAGCATGACCAAATTTTATGGTCGACTAACTTTATGTTATTGCTGTAATATTTCAAAATACCTTACCATTTACTAAGACTGTAATATTGTAATATCGTAGGCTCATTACTGTAATATTTAATTTGATACTAGTGTAGTTTTACTGTATGCTCAAAACTGTAATACTGTAATATTATATGTTGTATGGTAAGTATCTTCATTACTGTATTACTGTATTACTGTATGCTTATTACTGTAAAAAACTATGAATTGAAGGTTAACATGATATTATTGTAGTTTTACAGAAAAACAAATTGCATTTCTTCTTTGGGGCAAGAAACACATTGTAGTTATACATTACAGGGGAACACATTATAGTTTTACAAACATGATAACTTACACAGTTATCTTGGTCATTGTATGATAAATTTTGTTGCTATGATGTGATCTTTTTTATATAATCTTATTTATAAATTTCAAAAACCCCAAAAAGTAATAGTGCGTCTCGGTTAAGTGAGGCTTACGCCTCAAATTGCGCCTTGCACCTCAGGCTGTGTACGGGGTAGTAAAATTGCGTTGCGTCTTACGCCTTCGACTACACTGGTATTGGTAGGCAAAATTTGAATCTAAGGCGCATAGTGAGTTTAGGTATGAGCTGAGATTTGAGTCCAACATAAGAACATTAAAATCATTGAAACAACTCAATGTCTTAAATAGTACTTACATTAAGATAATACACACACCATGTGATTTAGCAGCATTAAGTTATACACATTGGCTTGAACAAATATGCATCAGGAAAGTAGAGAGGAAACATATTAAACTATTAAAGATTAAAGCATATATCTATCTATGACAAAAATTATCACATTTTGTAAGATAGGAAATTATTTCACATTAAATACACCTACTAACAAAAATGCTAACAAGCAAAGCATATATCTATGAGAAAAAATTATTGCATTTTGTATGATCGGAAATTATTTCGCATTAAATACACATATTAACAAAATTGCTCACTTTTTGTACACTTCCTACTCCTCTCCTCTCTCGAGGTCTTCAATAGATTTACTGATATGGCTAAAAATAGAACCAAATCGGGACCGTTCAAATCAGGCACGAATCTTAAAGCTCTCAGGTATAAAACGGTAATTTCACCTCCCTGAAATGAGAACTGGATCTTTCTTCAAAACCCAATAACCCATAAACAGATCTGTCCTACTGGGTATGGGTAGCAACCCGTTACAAACCAACCCAGATGGATAAAGAGTATTTCAAATTCATAGTTATCTCTATGAAACAATTTAAACTCTGGATCTTATCCAAAAACACCGGAAAATAGAGATAAATCCTTATCTTGAAACAGGCCTCTAAGGCGACTATAAATACCCCTATCCCCCGGCCATAACAAGGTAATCAATCTTTTTCTACCTAAAGCTCTTTCTTAATCTTTCTGATTACTGATAAGAGCGTCGGAGGGTTCGTCGGAGGGATCCATCCCGGTGTATCGAACTTTGTGCAGGTTCACTGCAGCAGCGAGAAACAACTCAACACGTTGCGGAAGATCAACAGGTTTGCTTTTATTGTTTCCAAAAGAGTCCACAAATTTATCTATTTGCTCCCACACCAAAATTAGCAGCAACATTTACCAAGTAATTGCATATGTTATTTTGAATTGGAAACATCCTCACAGAACACCACACAAAACAATTTTATTAAATATCGGTCGATGTATTGTATTTTTTTGATCGAAATATCAATGTCTTCCCCATAAATCAGAATTTTTTCCCAAAATGACCCACTTTTTGAAAAAGTTTCCCAAAATGACCTACTTTTTAAAAAAAATCCCAAACTGACCTACTCGTTGTCTCAAAAAACGAGTTTGGTAAAAAATCACATCGCTTTTTGAGACAGCGAGTGTGAGATTTGGGTTTTTTTGATTTCTCCTTGGTCAAGACTCGTTGTCTCAAAAAGCGAGTGGATTTTTCCTAAACTCGCTTTTTGAGACAGCGGGTGTCGTTTGGGGGTTTTTAATACCCCAGCTCACTGTTTCGAACTCACTCTCTTTCAACTCTTTATCTTCCTCTTCCTCTTCTAACTCCGAAACCCTAACCCATTTTGTCCTTTTTTTTTCTCGTTGTTTCAGAAATGTCTTATCATATCAACTATCTATTGTTAGAAAATATAAGGTAAGCGAACTTGTATCGGAATAATTCCATTGCAATTCGAACTTTTCTATTTTATCTTTGAGTCAGAGAGTAAGACAACACGATTATACACATACATGAGATGATGATAATATAATAGAAAGTAATGCTTAATTTGAAATCATCAGAATATATGTAAGATAACATGCTTAATTATACACACATATATGAGATGATGATGATGATGATGATGATGGTAATAACAGAAAATAATGCTCTAAGATCATCCGAATACATGTATCATACTAATCTCGTATACAAAAGAAGAAATGTATCATATTAATTAATCATTAATCCATTTCTGAATTCCACATAAAGAGACAGAAAACTAATGAATTAATGAAGCACACAACAAAGTTTGGCAACCAAATTAACAAGAAAGATCGACAAAAATGGGTTAGGGTTTCGGGGTTAGAAGAGAAAGAGGGAGATAGAGAATTAAAAGAGAGAGGGAGTTCGAAACAGCGAGCCCGGGGTATTAAAAAAACCCTAACGACACTCGATGTCTTAAAAAGCGAGTTTGGAAAAAACCCACTCGCTTTTTGAGACACCGAGTCTTGGCCAGGGATAAATCATAAAAACCAAAACCTCACACTCGTTGTCTCAAAAAGCGATAGGATTTTTACCAAACTCGTTTTTTGAGACAGCGAGTAGGTCAGTTTGGGAATTTTAAAAACAAATATGTCAGTTTGGGGGAAAAACTTTCAAAAAGTGAGTCATTTTGGGAAAAAAAATCCATAAATCAATGGTATTGGCTAAAGGAGGGGGGGGGGGGGGGGGGGGGGGGTTGTTAGAGTATATATTTAATTCAGACATCAAATATCTAACACCCGATACATCAAAAGTATATATTGGTCATATCTGTTGATATCTAAAACTGTGCCAAGTGCCACGCTAGTAATTTTCCCATGGAAAAACAAACAACTCTTAACAATTTAGTGACCTAAGTGAGTATCATCAAATTGTTGAAATTATACATAATGGTATATCTACATTACCAACAAAATAACAGATGCATTGGAAACTTACAAGAAGATTTATGCTTCCCACTTTGCAAATACGCAGCAAAAGGCTCCGTATACGTCAGACACTGCAGAACGGAATTCAAAAGCACGTGTTCCCAAGATTGGCCAAGCCAGCACCCTACAAATACAACATCACATCAAAAGGAGCCAACTTTGTGACTAGAACATCAGATCGACCAACAAAACCCTAAAAAGTCTTTTAAAAAATAAATAACTCACGATTCTTCGAAAAGTAATCCGAAAGTTGAGCTCCGGATCAAATCCACCGTCCGATCTCTTCGCCGACTGAGAAGGAACGGGCGCCGCCGCCATCGATCTCTGAGGCTGGAAGTTTGATGGGTTTAGGGTTTCGAGGTGGAGGTTGCGGGAATCGGAGGAGGAGTTTGAGATCGGGGAATAAGGTTTTCTTTCTAGATGGAACTCGATCTTCCTAGAAAAGAGGGAATTGTGCAGGGAGACGGCGGCCGCCAACGTCGATGACACATCAGAAGACGCCGGTGGTGGTGGTGGCGGCGGCAGAAGATCCGTTAGATTCTCGGCCATCGGATTGGTAGATCCTAGGGTTTTGGGGTCCCTTATTCCCTCTCTTCGTTTCTGTTTAATGGCTCGGGATTTTTAATTTTTAATTTTTAATTTTTTGGATTTCTTGTTCACACGGCCGATAAGAGGGGTTCGATCTGAGGGGAGTACAGGTGTATATAAACCCTATACCCTTGTTGATTAGTTACGGATATTTATTTATTTTATTTTTTACTAGTATTTTTCAGGTGCGATGCACGTTTTAATAAGAGTTGTAGAATTTCACGTGTGATATGCGTGCTAAGAAATTTCGATTGAATCTTGATTGTATTAATTTTGAAGTTAGACTGAACATTATACTACTCCTATTTGATGGATCTTGATACTTTAACTCATGCTTAAACACCCTATACATATCTATATAATAAAACACAAAGAAAGCTATCAAGTGGCTCTAATTCAACAGGGTTGAAATCAACGGTCCAGATCTAACCTCACAAAACATATTTTTCCGCCCAAAAGTTCTCCCAAAACTCAAATTCAAATCTCAAAACAACTTCTTTATTTATTTATTTATTCATTTATTTATTTATTTTGCTCTCTCTCTCTCTCTCATTCTCTCTATATTTACTTAGAAATTTATATTTTCAGATTTCAGGTTTGTAAGTTTTCAGATTTTATATATATTTTTTTATTACTCATGTTACATTCAAAATAGCAAATATCTTATCAACAGTTAAATTTCTTCGGAAGTTCTAAGAAGTTGGATTTTACACCGCCATTTATAATTATTCTTCAACATATACTAATGGAAACATGGACTTTTATTTACAACTAATTATTGTTTTCCTATTCAAACTTGAGCTACATAATTGTTGTTTTACTGTTTACAATAATTTCATATGTTGTATGGTTCCGAAGACGTGCCGTAGGTACGTGCCCACGGGCAAATCTAGTCTATATAATAAATTACAAAGAAAGCTATCAAGTGGCTCTCCTTCAGTCTCCCCTAAAATCAATGGCCCAGATTGATCCTCACAAAACATATTTTCCCACCCAAAATTTCAAACCTAAAAATTTCAAAACCCTCTCTCTCTCTCTCTCTCTCTCTCTCTCCGCCTCCCATCTCTCTGTCTCTCTCAGCTCATTTCCCCACCCTCCTCTCTCTCCTCACTTCCCGACCCCCCCTTTCTCGAGTCACATCCTGACCCCCCCTCTCTATCGGCGCCCCGCTGCCTGAAGTCAGCCTCGACACCCTGAAGCCCCTCTCGACGCCCCGCTGGCTGAAACCCTGTCCCCACTCTATCTTTCCACGCTCCACCTCCTGAAGCCAGCCCCGACGCCTCGACGCCCTGAAGCCCCGCCCCCACTCTCTCTCTCCACGCCCCACCTCCTGAAGCCAGCCCCGACGCCCTACCTCCTGGCGCTGCCTTCCTCCGTCTGAAAGAGAGAAATTAGGGTTGCTGCATCTGTGTGCGTTGCCCCCCCTCCGTCTTCGTTACCAAGGTATCTCATCAAATTAGGGTTTTGATTTCGATGTTGTTTTGTTTGCTTGGACTTCTGTTGATGATCGAATTATAGGGTGATTGAGGTTTCAGAAGCAATTATTAAGTTTTTGGAGAATAAAAGGAGGTTTTTTTTATGATGAAGAAAGGGGTTATAATGGTAGCGATTTTGGGATTGTATTGAAGCTTAGATTAGTTAAAATTGGTGACTGAAAATTTCCTTTTTTTGAAAGTATTTTCTGTTTGTACAAGCACACTACCAAAATTGTGATTAGTTAAAGTTTTTTCTGGTTGTTAGTTCTCATTCTAAGTTTCTAATTGAACTTGCAATAGTTTCGTTATATTATACCTTACTTTTATTCAAGGTTGCAAACCGCTGCTTCCGCTTGCACTTCTCCTGCTCCTCATCAAAAAAATAGTGCTGCTGCCACTGCTGCTTCCGCATGCACTTCTCCTCCTCCTTGTCGTAAAAGCATCAGTTTTGATGACATGGGCGATTCCAGCTCCTAGGTCGAATTTTTAATCTATGAGTAATTTAATTTTTTCCCATAATTTAATCAATCAAATTTCAAACGATTTTCTTTGAAAAATTAGGATTTTAATGTATGAGTAAACTAATCTTTACTTTTTGAAAATTTGGGATCAAAATGCATCACTTGGGAAAAAAATTAGGGTTTTAATTTATGTTGTCAATAGGTTGATATTTAGTTCTACTAATGATGGCTAAATCATTTGAGATGTTTATTGTTTCGTATTGGGTGTTTTTATGCTTGACATTGTAGCATTGTTTCATCGTTGTAAGTAATTGAAGATGGGTGGTTGAAGAAGAACTTTACAATTTGTAAATTAGAATTTGTGATAAGTTAATTTCAATATCAGGGAAGAATAATTAATCATAATTCTCTACTTTTTTAAAAAATGATGTCAATAAAAAGTATGTCAATAACCATCTTTTGCATAACCTTTAGCGTAACTAAAGTTATCCTGTGCAAATTGGTTTAGAACGAAGTTGAGGTAGGGAGAGTAGGAAAAGCTGTAGTCTAATTTTAGTTTAGATGTCTAATATATCTCAAATTTTGGGTTAGTTAACTATTGGTGTGTCAATTCTGAAGAGTCACCAGAACAGTTCAAAACTAGGATATCCAAAGGTATGTTAGATAGATCTACGCATCTATGTAATAAAATAGAGTTAGGTACCTGGACTGGTCTAACTAAACCTGGTAGTCTTTGGTTCATAGTGCTTTGCTTTAACTTTTAATTTGTAGTTGAACTTCACAACAAAGGCTGAAGAGTGTGGGTTCTTGAAAGTACCATTCTTCGTAAAGTGTAGCATGGAATATTGTCTCATCAAGGACTAAAGTGACTAAACTAATAAGTCTATGTCATTATTTTCCTTCTTTGAGATTCTACGATCAGTTTAAGATCTAGAACAACCTGAATCCATGTAGATGTTGTTTAGTATATTTTTCACGCTGTGCGTAGAGTTTATGTGTAGTGTATATACATTTCCCTTTGTTATTTCTATTTTCTGCATGCATGTAGCATGGATACATTTTCTGTTCTTATTTCTACTTGCATCTACATGCATGCTCAACGGTTGTGCCATGTGTTTGGGCATTCTATATCTATTTATGGTTGGCTGATAAGGATACCAATTCCATTATTTCAATAATGATGCATACAAAAAGAATATATTACTCTTATGACACTTTATTGTTTTTCATTCATTATCATTCTCACCCGAAACATGATTAATCTTTCATACTATATCTTGGTCCTTTATTTGTATTTCTAGCATTAACCGATCTGAGATTAAATTTATTTATATCACAAGCTCATGTTTTAGGTCAACTAAATGTCATTCCATCACTATCATGGTGTTGTAGCAGAAAGAGCCACATGAGAACATCATCTTTTCGTGTACTTGGTCTATTTGGAGGAAAAAAGAAAAGTGAGAATGGCAATGACAAACCTTCAAATGTGAGCTTATTGTGGAAGTTTTACGAGGAAACCTTCAATTAGGGTATATCAGTCAACTTATGGTTCTGAAACCTAATACTTTCTGCCTATTTAGCAGTAGACTTATTAGTTCATCAATGCAGCCAACATAATATACTACTAAGAGTTGGCAGTTTGTTATGTTTAAAGCTCGCAACATAGTATATTAATTTTGTTCATCTTTGCTATTTTTTTTGGGTGAAAAGTCTTTGCTTTATCTAATGACGACAAATTGTCTTCTTTTACATTTCAGATGAAAGATTTGGTAGGCGAAGGCTGTGATATAATGTCTGTTGTGGTATGTAATTTCGGATTTGTGAGTAAAAATTCTTAATTAGGGTTTTGTTGTCTAAAAGAAGAAAGAAACAAAGTTTATTTTTTCTGCTTTATACCCAGTGAGAATGATGGAAAGAACATTAAGGTTTTGAATTGTATGATTTGAAGAAAACAAATTGTCATTGCATTAAAAAATTTATTTTGTGATCCTGTTTGGTGCAATTGCAAACTGGATCTGTATAGGCACTTCGTTATTAAATTTACTTACTTTCACTCCTAATAGTAGTGATAGTATTATTTGTTTGGTTAATTTCTTTATCCTTCTTCAGGAACATGGAGAAACATTTGCGCCTTGGGTTGGAAAACAAATGGGCCGTTTTGAGGTAAACTTACTATACTTAGTCAACCTTTTGCAAATATTCTGCCAGGTCATTGATTTTTCCAGCTGATGTAGTTACTTCGTCATGCAGGGTCAAGCTGCTAATTGCTGGAATAAGCATGGAAAGCCTGCATCAGATATTTCCTTGCGCAAGGTACTAATTCATTACATATGTCCACAAGTGCCATGACTTGGGAAGTTCTCTGATTACATAATCATATTTGAGTGTAAATTTTTGTAGCGATCTAAGAAATCTGTCAAAGGGAATAAATTGGGTCGAATCGCACTTATAAGTGGCCAAAAACGGTAAGTAAATGGCTCACCCATTTTTTGTGCAATTCACGGTAATCATAGATCTCATGCCGCACTCTTAGACTTAGTGTTTTATGTAGGTGGATTTTTCATTAAGATTTATATGTTTATTAAGTATCACACTTGCAGTCATGCAAAATTAATTGCCTCTCTACCACATGATTTATAGTATACTAAGAAAAAAAACTTAATCTTGCTTGCGTGTATTTATTCCCTTATGATCTTTCTGCAGTCTTTCATTCATGATAGTAATGGCCTTCTTCATACAAAAAGATGTTACTTTCAGAATTTACTTCAAATCTACTACGAATATTAATTTATGTCTTCAACATCTAATTAATTGTTGCATTCTATCTAGAATGATGAACTTCGGTGTTAGCCTTTGAATTTAATATTTATATTTCTTATAATGTTTTGTCAGAATTTGGTTTTGCAGAAATCAAGGAAATACAAATCAGGTAGTCATAAGAAATCTGTGCTTGGTCTTGCTTAGAATAAGGAGTTCAGGTGATGCATAAGTTTCGTGATTTCTCATACCAAAAGTTTGAGTTTGAGCTGAAAGGCCCAAAAGTATATTACAAGCCATGATTTCTCATAAAGAGTCGAAACATAAAACCCTATGGCACGGACTAAGCCAAAATCAAACATGAAATGCTAATATAGTACATAAACTCTAAAATATTACATTCAAATATATAGCAGTGTGTTAGCTACATGTACATTTCATTCACAGCGTTCTTCTAGATAGGAGTGTTTGAGCGATTTTTTATTTTTTTTTGGATTAGTATATGCCTATTTTTTACAACTATTTGTAAAAAAATGAAACTTGCCAAATTAAATTGCGCCTGGGGACTCAACAACTATACTCATCGTTCCAAACAACGAATTTAGTTATTCTGTACTCGCTATTGGGTACTGAAATAGATTACTTGGTCTTTGTAAACCAAATTATTTAGTGACTTCCTCACATTCCACACAACCTACTTCTGGACAGGGGTGCGTGTTTTTTTCCCTTAAAATTAACCAAACCAAATCCATATATTTGATTGAAATAGAACGCATATCCAATCGATTTATTTACTAATGCTCCAAGACGAACATCGACAATTTGACACAAAATTTCTACAATATTACATTGTTATATGTAAGTGCCAAACAAATACACATGATATGACATTGATAGAAATGTTTGTGCCTTAAGAACAAGTACAAATTAATTAGTACAAATTATTTAAGATTGGTAGGGCAATCTCTCAAATTACAAGTCAGTTCTTTAATACAGTACTACTTATTGTGGAAGTTTGTTGAGTTTGTTGACTTTACAGGGAGAGCAAAATTGATAGCATCCTAGAAAATGAGTTTGTTTTGTGATTACTTCTGTACTTTCATGCATAGGCTGCACCACTCCACTAACACTGCCATCATTATTTTATAATGGGCTTCTTAGGCAAGTTTGAGTTGCTTGACCAGTTCGAAGCTTTATTTATAGGGAGAGCAAAAATCTCACAGGAACAGCTCGATATGCAAGTGTTAATACTCATCTTGTAGGTGAGTTATGCTAAAAAGAAGTCCCATTGTTGTAATGTTTGTCAATGGATATGTTACTTATTACAAATGCATGCAGAGCAAAGTAGGAGAGATGATTTAGAATCTCTAGGATATGTGCTCATGTATTTCTTGAGAGGAAGGTAAATATTTCATATCTGTTATTTCTTTTCTTCTTCTGTTTTGCTATAGTGTGGGCTTCCGTGGTTTTGGTTCCATAGATACAATATAAGTTGATTTCTATCTTTATTTCCGACTTGCATCAGCCTCCCCTGGCAAGGATTAAAAGCTGGCACAAAGAAGAAGAAATACGATAAAATCAGCGAAAAGAAAATGCTTACTCCAGTGGAGTATTGCAAATCACTTTTATTCTGCGTGTCCTTTTATTATGTCCTTTCTTGTTTAGACCGAGAGCAAGGTATTAGAGAAGTATAAGATTTTGTCATATTTAGTTTGCACTTCTCCTACATTATAAAGGAATTTGATTGAAAGTTATATACTTTTACTAATTTTTATGCGGATGAAATGCAAGATTTAGTGTTAGGGTTTTTGCTGATTTTTGATGGATTAGGGGTTATGTTGGAGGTGGAGGTGGAGGTGGAGGTGGAGGTGGAGGGGGAGGAGGTGAATGGGGATACGAGGAGGACGTCGGTGATGATGTCGCATATGTTCAAAGAATAGTAAATTTTGCTTAGCTATGTGGAGTTTCGAAATGTTTCCCGCCACGATCTAAGCTACTAATGATAGAATTAGTAAACTTATTCAAAGAAACTACAAATTAAGAATACATCAGAATATGAATACTGAAAACCAACTTCAAGAATGGATCAAGAATAATACAGAATACTGAAGAAAACATTGGCAGTTGTACAAGAATGATATGTCTATTCTGATTGAATGCATTTCTGTCTACATACTGGGATGTAATTCTAATTTTAGAGTGTAACTGATATAAATATCTAAGATTAATATCCTACCCTTTGCCAGTCAAAAAAAATATATCTAAGATTAAATACTATTTTTTTACTTTTTGGAGACAGATTGAAATATACATTAGCTCCAACAATGTAGCAATTTGTTAACAGTAATCGGAGTTCTCAAAACACATTCCAGTAACCTTCTCACCCTTACAAGTCAAAACAGTATTAATGAGCTACAAGTTTACAACAAAAAGGATAGAATTAATTCTTAACAGTAAGACCGTAAACCAAACCAAGAGCCTGTATGAATTTTGCAAGAGAAACATGTATATGTAATTAAATAGTAATTAGTTGATCAGATAACTATCATCGCAACATGGAATACCCATGAGCAAAAGCGAAGAAAACAAAGCAGTTCACAATCCTTGGCTATAAACAATTATATCTGAAGATACCATAAAATGGCAATCATGCAACTGTAAGATACGAGCACTCATTAGCGGCTGAGGATTGTTTTCCACCACTGGTATTAATGTCTTTGTTTGTTTGTTTGTTGATGTTTGAAAATTGTTGGGTTTTTGGGGATGATTGATTTTGAGTGATGGAATATGTGGTGTAAGATTATAAGCAGCAGAGGTTGTCGCATGAGCTGGTTGCCAAGGATTTGCACGGAACGGAGTGGAGGTTTTGGCATATCTATCGAGGTATTAAACATGGGTTTTCTTACTTTTGTTAGACTTTCCTCCTTAAGTAAAAGTTTTTTTTGCTTTGAAACTTTAGTAGTTTCTTTTGTTTTCCCAGATTATATTTCTATTGGGAAGATACTATGTTATTTATTTGCACTGCTTGAACAATGATGTTGATGGATGTTCAGAGGTGTTGAAACTATACTTTTTAAGGTTGAATGTTTCGATTCCAGATGAACGCATGCTTATTTTGATATCCCTTCGCAAGGTATGCTTAACCCCTTATGTGTATTAGATGCTCATTATTGATATTTTTTTAATTTCTACTTTTTAACCAACCAATGTAGAGAAATGAAGCAACGAGTTATTCTGGCAAAGGAAAGAGAAAGGAAAATGAATGGAGAATCTTTTTTTTCCGTAGTGTTACTTTTTTTTGTAGTTAACTTCAGTTATGTAGAATGAGGGTAGTTAAGAAAATCTTTGTAATATTTAGTATTTTGGAAGATTTTGTAAGTACTGTATGTGACGATGATATATAGTGATGGGATATAGTATGTTAAAACCCGTACCCGCAAATGTGTGGAGTATTGGGCTCTGTGTGTGGTTTTTCAAAGATTTTTCTTAAAGTCCATTACGTTTTCAAACGAAATCTTTGTTTTTATTTTGTATCTTGCATTATGTGAAGATATTTGCCCCCGGAGCCCTATATATATGATGTCTGTGTGATGTTGCTTGGATTGACCTGGAGAGGATTGATATTAACTGCCTGTGATGTGATATTTTTAATTGTTAGCAGAATTCTGCAAGGAATTGTTGTAAAAGGGTTAATATTTTAGGGGATATTCTGCCAAAATTTTTTACTAAAATTCCTATTAGTATTCTAGAATAGAAAAAAGGATTTAACTGAATAGGTGTAGAAAACATTAAAAAATAAAATCATACATGGTAATAGTTAACTAACAGTGAGCTTTATTATACAGATATGATGGGGTGATGAAGAGCATTTTGGGTTCGAAACGTCGAGTTTGAAGGCAATCTCTTTTGTACATTAGTCATTTTGAAAGGTATTGGTTTGAAAATGTATTTTCCTATAAACTATTAGTGTTGGTTTTTTTAAGTTCTCATTGGTTTTGACTTGATTGATTCATTTTTCGTTAAAATGATTTTTCAGGTCTCTTCATTATGGCGGGTTTAGTCGGCTATCCATCTGCAATTTTCATGTTCTCAGAAAGTTTGTTACGCCTGATAGTTGGGCTTATGTATTTTATGTGAATCACTCTGTAATTATTTAGAGGGGTTGGGGCCAATGTTAGTTCTACTAGCATGTACCTCTTTTTTAAAAATCAAATTTGCAGTACACTGAAATATATAAAAAATGTACAATATCTCATACACTTAAATATATAAAAAATTGGGGCCAACAAGTAGATTTCAGATCAAATTTGCAGTACGCTGTCCAGTATATGGATATAGATATACTAATATGGAGACGTAATTGTACTTGATTACATTTAACAAAAGGTCTTCATATGTACACCACAATAAGCTTCTTTCTCTCTCCCTCTCTCTTTTTTAACCTCTTCTAAAATCATACATGGTTGACTACATGAAAATATGACAATGAGGAATTAACTCATGCAGTTTGAGGCGATAACTGCATTAGTAACTGAATTGCTACTTTTGGCAGGCTACAAATTAAATATGAAATCTCTTATGTTAAAGTCACACATAGCAAGTGATTTTGATCCACTATTGTTGTAGATTCACAGTACCTTTTTTCAATCCCGAGCTCCTGACAAATGATCCTACAATATATAAACTAATAAACAACTTAATTCAGAATACAAATCTATATAAATCATTCTTCACGAAGATGTACATATATTTAACTTTTTACAGGGCTTTTATATACTGCATCGTTATCGGAAACGTGTCGTAGGCACGTGTCCACGGGCATACCTAGTCTATATAATAAAACACAAAGAAAGCTATCAAGTGGCTCTCATTCAATAGGGTTGAAATCAATGGTTCAGATCTAACCTCACAAAACATATTTTCCCGCCCAAAAGTTTCCCTCCAAAACTCAAATTCAAATCCGCAAAACAACTTATTTATTTATTTATTTCTCTCTCTCTCTCTCTCATTCTCTTTCTATTCACTCAGAAATTTATATTTTCAGATTTCAAGTTTGTAAATTTTCATATATTTTATGCATTTTTTTATTACTCATGTTACATTGAAAATAACAAATATCTCATCAACAGTTAAATTTCATCATTTTCCACACTCAAAGTTTTAAGAAATTGGCTTTTACACCCTGATGTGGCTAAAAATAGGGGTTTAATCGAGACCGTCCAAATTGGACACGAATCCTGAAGCCCAGGGGTAAAATAGTAATTTCACCTACAAACGGGTCTGAAGCGGGTACTGGGTCTCCTTCTCACAGATCCAATAACCCGCGAACGGATCCACCACAACTGGGTGCGGGCTTCAACCCGCAACAAACCCGGTCCAGCAGGATAGAATTAGGGTTTCTGATTAACATTAATCAACGGCCCTGATTCATATCTATCCTTTCACTGGGGATTAGGGATTACATTCCTTATCTATACACAGGAATTACATGCCTAATCTGTTCCCTAAGACGCCTATAAATACCCCCCATCAATCTCCATTAAGAGGTAATCAATCTTTCTCCAGTTTTTGCGCTCTTTCAAATCTCTCTGATTACTGACTTGAGCGTCGGAGGGTGCGTCGCCGGGAACAACCCCGGTGTCTCGCACTTTTTGCAGGTGTACGGCGGGAGCGACGATCCAACCTGACGGAACAGGTATACAGGTTTACTATTCAGTTTCCCTAAGAATCCACAAATACTATCTGTTTGCCCCCACACCAAATTTAGCGGCAACAGATTGGCGCCGTCTGTGGGAAGCTAACGAATAGAAACCTCTCCTCTTCCCGGTGAACAGATCTTTTCCAGCCATGCCTCCCAGGAAAGTCAGATCAAGAGGGTCCAATAGAGGACCCAACCCCGATCAGCAGCAAGAAGTTCCCGTCCAGTCTACCCAACAGCAAGGGCAACTTCCTCCTCCAGCGGAAGACCCGCTCCAACAGGACCTTCCTCCTCCAAATCAGCCACCCCCAAAGGGTCCTAACCCTCAAAAATAGCCTCTTCACCAAGAACACGTCTCCATCCACAACGCCTCTACGGACTCTATGGCCTCCCATCATCCCCGAGCCTCTGGTCGCCATAATACCGCCCTCAACCGCCAGAAAGATGATGACCTTCGCCGCCATCTGGATGAGAAGCGGGCCCGAGAGGGAACCTCCCGCCAACACCGTCCAGACGAGCGGTACCCTCGCCACCAGGAGTATAGAAGGTCCCCTAACCGAAGGGGTCGGAAAGAATCCCCCGAGCACTACCGAAGAAGGCCACACTCCCCTACAGGTCGGCAACAGCCCGGGAACAATGAGGCACCCATCACACGTGCCAAGTTCCAGCAGTTCCAAGCGACCGTCCTACAAGCTCTCAATCTCCGTCCCAACACCAATGCACCGAAGGTTCCATCTCCTCCCTCGGTCCAAAGCCCTCACCGACGGTCCCCCTCTCCTCGTCCTGCTCCTAGCAACTCCCGGCGTACCCCAAGTCCTCGTCGCTCTCGAAGTTACCATCGCCGTAGCCCTCGCTCTCCCTCATACGAAGACGAGTCTAGAGGTTCGGCTGATTACCGTCGGAGGGACGACACCATGTACCGTCGCCTTCATGAGGTAGAGAGGCGCCTGGGCCAGACAGACCGAGAAGAAGAACTCAGGGGGAGGAATCTACGTCCTAGCCGACCCCCTTTCTCCCGAACCATAGTGGATGCACCTGTGCCGTTCGGTTTCAAACCTCCCCAATTTGAGACTTACACCGGGGAGACCGACCCCGTTGATCACATCGAAAGCTTTAAGACCTTGATGCTCCTCCATCAAGCTTCTGATGCCCTCCTCTGCAAAACCTTCCCCGCAACTCTTAAGGGCTCAGCTCGAGAATGGTACTCTCGCCTCGCCCCCTCCTCAATATTCTCCTTCGAGCAGTTTGAGACCCTTTTTGTCACCCATTTCGTAAGCAGCCGTAGGGCTGAAAAGACCAGCATCTCCCTATTGCACCTCCACCAGAAGAAGGGAGAGAAGTTGAGAGACTATGTGAAGAGGTTCACAGCAGAAGCCAGGTCCATAGCATCCCTCGACCAGTCGGTCGCTGCGGCAGCATTTCAATCTAATGTCCTCAATTCCAACCTCCGCTCCTCCTTCGCCAAGAAGCCTCCGCAGAACTTTTTCGACCTCCTCCTTCGCAGCGAAAAGTACATCCAGGCCGAAGAGGCCGAGCATCGACCCAACTGGGAGGGGTCTTCCTCCGGGTTGAAGAGAAAGGGATCAGAAGAGGAAGGAGCTAAGAAGCTCCAGAAAGATAATGCCGGCCAGCACCGACCTCCCCCCAGATTCGAGAAGTTCACTCCCCTCACCACCAATGTCTCAACCATACTCATGGAAGTCGAAAAGGAAGGGATAATACCTCCTGCTCCGAGGATGAATACCCCCGCCAAGAGGAGGGACAAAGAAAAATGGTGTCGTTATCACCGGGACCACGGGCATGACACCAACGATTGTCGCGCCTTAAAGAACGAGATAGAAGCCCTTATCCAGAGGGGGTAACTGACCAGGTTTGTAAGAAAGGACCGAGCCGAACTTCCTCCCCCGCCTTGGGGGGCTAACAAGCGTTCGGAACGAGAAGAGACGCCTGACTTTGAGGAAGAGCGAGTCCTCCACCTTATTCATGGGGGCCCAATGGGGGGCTCCTCGAACTCCTCTCGGAAGGCATTTATAAGAGAAGTCAACTCGGTCCGAACCACCCCTCCTCCCAAAGGCCTCGGAGTGCCTGTCACGTTCTCAGACGAAGATCTTGAAGGAGTTCGCACCCCACATTGTGACCCACTCGTCATTAGCCTCCACATGGCGAATTTTAAATTGGAGAGGATACTAGTGGATAATGGCAGCTCCGTAAATATCCTCTTCCTCGCCGCTTTCAAAGGCCTACAGCTCTCCCAAGACAGACTCAAGCCCGCCGGCTACACGCTCCATGGGTTCACGGGAGTGCCAGTGACTATTGAAGGGATAATTACCCTCGACGTAACCGCTGGCAAAACTCCTACTACCCGAACGGAGTCGATGGACTTCATGGTCGTAGATGTCCCAGCAGCCTACAATGTCATTTTGGGTCGGCCCGGTCTGGCCGCCCTTGAAGCTGTCCCTTCTGCCTACCATCTCAAAATGAAATTTCCCACTCGGGCCGGAGTAGGGGAAGTAAGGGGCAATCAGAAGCAGGCCCGCAAGTGCTATATGACCTCTACCCTCGGACCCGTCCTCTCCTTAGAAACTCTGGAAATTCCCCAAGACACTGCTCGGCCGACCTCCGAGCCGGTGGACGAATTGGAGGAAGTGCTCTTCTCTGAGCAGGAGTCGGCCCGCAAGTTCTTTGTTAGCAAGACCCTCCCTTCCACCCTATACTCAGACATTGTACAATGCATCCGAAGGAATCAAGACCTCTTCGCTTGGTCAGCTGCAGATATACCCGGTATTGCCGAAGAGCTCTTAGTCCACCGCCTAAGCGTTGATCCAGGGTCCAAACCGGTTCAGCAGAAGAGGCGCAAGTTCGCCCCCGAGCGTCAGCTCGCTATTAAAGAGGAGGTAGACAAGCTCTTGAAGGCCCGGTTCATACAAGAGGTGAACTATCCTGAGTGGTTATCGAATGTAGTGATGGTGAAGAAGTCCAATGGGACTTGGAGGATTTGTATTGATTTCACCGACCTCAACAAAGCTTGCCCCAAGGACCCATTCCCTTTTCCGAGCATTGACACCCTGATCGATGCAACTTTGGGACATGAGCTCCTCAGCTTCATGGATGCCTTTTCAGGCTACAATCAGATCCGGATGTTCCCTCCGAATATCCCGAAGACTTCGTCTGTGACCGACCAAGGCCTCTATTGCTACCGAGTCATGCCATTCGGCCTAAAGAATGCAGGGGCAACATACCAACGCCTCGTCAACAAGGTTTTCCAGGCTCAGATCGGCCGGAACATGGAGGTGTATGTTGACGACATGCTTGTAAAAAGCATCCGGGGCGTCGATCATGTGGCCGACCTCCAAGAAGCGTTTGACGTTTTGAGAAAGCACAATATGAGACTCAACCCGAACAAATGTGCGTTCGGCGTCTCATCAGGGAAGTTCCTCGGCTTCATGGTTAGCCAACGAGGAATTGAAGCAAACCCGGAGAAGATCAAGGCCATATTAGACATGGCCCCTCCCAGAAATGTTAAAGAAGTTCAGAGATTAACCGGCCACATCGCCGCCATAGGGCGCTTTTTCTCAAAGTCCGGGCAAAAATGCCTCCCCTTCTTCAAGGCCCTCAGGGGGGCTAAAGAATTCGAATGGGGGCAGCAGCAACAGGAGTCCTTCGACCAGCTCAAGGCTTACCTCGTCAATCCCCCTCTCCTCAGCAAACTGATCCCTGCCGAACCCCTCTACCTCTACCTGGCAGCCTCCGAGCAGACCCTCAGTGCAGTCTTAGTGAGGGAAGAAGACCGGGCTCAGAAGCCCATCTACTATGTCAGCAAAGTGCTCCGGGACGCCGAGCTCCGGTACCCGAAGATAGAGAAAATGGCCTATGCCCTGGTGATGGCCGCGAGAAAGCTTCGCCCGTACTTTCAGTCCCATTCTGTGGTCGTTCTTACCGACCAGCCGCTGAAACAGGTTCTTCACAAGCCCGAGACTTCGGGTTGCCTTATGAAATGGTCGATCGAGCTGAGCCAACATGATATAACTTATCAACCTCGGACCGCGATCAAGGCTCAGGCGCTAGCCGAATTCATATTTGAGAGTACTATCCCCGAGTCCAGCCAAACAGTGAAGGGACCACCCGTCTGGTCGGTTTATGTTGATGGATCCTCTTGCAATGAGGGAAGCGGGGCAGGGGTCATCCTGGCAGGCCCAGATGACTTTATCCTTTAATACTCCCTTCGTATAAACTTCAAAGGCTCGAACAACGAAGCCGAATACGAGGCGCTCATAGCCGGCCTTGGAATGGCCCGAAATGCAGGGGCACAACGCCTACGGATCTTCAGCGACTCTCAGTTGGTCGTCAATCAGGTCCTCGGCGAATATGAAGCATGTGATGACAGGATGGTTAAATACTTAGCCAAAGTCAAGAGCCTCATGGCGCTGTTTGAAGAGGCCCTCATCCAAAGGATCCCCCGAGAAGAAAATGCTCAGGCCGATGCCCTATCTAAATTAGCCTCCTCTTCCCTTCAAGGTCTCGAGCAGACCGTATTGATAGAAGTCCTCCTGAAGCCGAGCATAGAGGACGAAACACTGGACTCCGTTGAAACATTGCCTGTCCTCCTCGAAGACAATTGGATGAAACCCCTCGTCAAATTTTTAAGGGATGGACTCCTTCCCGAGGATCCGAAGGAAGCACGAAGAGTAAGAACCCGAGCCGAGCGTTACACACTAATCGGAGGCATCCTATAGAAACGCTCTTTCACCCAGGTGGACGGACGGCCCTACCTGAGGTGCCTCTCCCCCAGGCAAGCCGACTACGCCCTTCAAGAACTTCATGAGGGCATCGGCGGGGCCCATTCTGGCTCCAGAGCCCTGGTGCGCAAAGTGTTGAACTACGGGTATTTCTGTCCCACTCTCCTACGGGATGCCGAATGACACGTCCGGCAATGCAGCTCCTGTCAGAAGCACTCCGACATCCGACGCCTTCCACAAGCACCACTCGCTTCCCTATCAAGTCCGATCCCATTCGCAATGTGGGGGATGGATTTACTAGGGCCGTTTCCGCCAGCCCCCGGACAGCTCAAGTTCCTAGTCGTGGCAGTCGACTATTTCTCGAAATGGATAGAGGCCGAGCCCCTGGCCACGATTACCGAAAACAAGGTTGTTCAATTCTTCTGGAAGAGCGTGATCTGCCGATTCGGCGTCCCCAGGGTCCTAATTACAGACAACGGAACACAATTCACGAGGGCTGCCTTCCGAGCTTTATGTGAAGACCTCGCCATACAACACCGGTTCTCCTCCGTCTCCCATCCTCAGTCGAATGGCCAGGCCGAGAATGCCAACCGACAGATCCTTTCAGGCATTAAGAAGAGGTTAGACAAGTGTTCCAAAGGCTTGTGGGTCGATCAGCTGCCCAACGTGCTTTGGAATTACCGCACCACGAAGCGGACCCCAACAGGCGAGAGCCCATTCAATCTCACCTACGGGTCCGAGGCCATCATCCCCCTAGAAGTCGGGTTACCCTCTCCTCGCCTGATAGCTTATGAAGAAGAACAGAATGCTAAGGAGCTCAGAGCAAGTCTAGATCTGATAGACGAAATCCGAGAGAGAGCTGCCATACGCCAGCAAACTTACCGAAGAAGGATCGAGCTAGCATACAACAAAAGAGTCCGCCCAACGGACCTCAAAAAAGGGGATCTGGTCCTCCGAAAGTTGGCCATCTCGTTCCGTAGTCAGAAAAGCAAATTGGCCCCGAACTGGGAGGGACCTTACAAGATTTCTAAACAAATCCGCCCCGGCACATACAGACTAGAAGATCTCGAAGGCAGGGAGATTCTCAGGACTTGGAATGCCGACCATCTCTTAAAATACCAAGAGAGAGCAACAACGCCTCTCTAAGTAATTCGAGATGTCGAACCATTCCTTTCCTGTTACTTGTAGTAATTTTCTTTTATTTTTTCATTGTAATAACGACTAGCAACTTTAGAAGCAGCCGATCATTGGATATTAATAAATAAAGTTTTTTCGTATTTTTTCTACTGTTACATCTCTCTGCTTTTAACTCTTCAATCTAACGATGGTTCGGAGTCCAACACTCGGTTCGACTTTACTTCCCCGGCTCGCCCATAGGCGAGCCAGAAGTAGATCGCCGTTCGGAATTGCTCCCACAGCCGTCGAATGGTTCGGAGTCCAACACTTGGCTCGATTCTACTTCGCAAGTTCACTCCTAAGCGAGCTAGAAGTAGTTCGCCATTCGGAATTGCTCCCACAACCGTTGAACTAATCTAACGATGGTTCGGAGTCCAACACTCGGTTCGACTTTACTTCCTCGGCTTGCCCATAGGCGAGCCAGAAGTAGATCGCCGTTCGGAATTGCTCCCACAGCCGTCGAGTGGTTCGGAGTCCAACACTTGGCTCGATTCTACTTCGCAAGTTCGCTCCTAAGCGAGCTAGAAGTAGTTCGCCATTCGGAATTGCTCCCACAACCGTTGAACTAATCTAACGATGGTTCAGAGTCCAACACTCGGTTCGACTTTACCTCCCCGGCTCGCCCATAGGCGACCCAGAAGTAGATCACCGTTCGGAATTGCTCCCACAGCCGTCGAGTGGTTCGGAGTCCAACACTTGGCTCGATTCTACTTCGCAAGTTCGCTCCTAAGCGAGCTAGAAGTAGTTCGCCATTCGGAATTGCTCCCACAACCGTTGAACTAATCTAACGATGTTTCGGAGTCCAACACTCGGTTCGACTTTACTTCCCCGGCTCGTCCATAGGCGAGCCAGAAGTAGATCGCCGTTCGGAATTGCTCCCACAGCCGTCGAGTGGTTCGGAGTCCAACACTTGGCTCGATTCTACTTCGCAAGTTCGCTCCTAAGCGAGCTAGAAGTAGTTCGCCATTCGGAATTGCTCCCACAACCGTTGAACTAATCTAACGATGGTTCGGAGTCCAACACTCGGTTCGACTTTACTTCCCCAGCTCGCCCATAGGCGAGCCAGAAGTAGATTGCCGTTCGGAATTGCTCCCACAGCCGTCGAGTGGTTCGGAGTCCAACACTTGGCTCGATTCTACTTCGCAAGTTCGCTCCTAAGCGAGCTAGAAGTAGTTCGCCATTCGGAATTACTTCCACAACCGTTGAACTAATCTAACGATGGTTCGGAGTCCAACACTCGGTTCGACTTTACTTCCCCGGCTCGCCCATAGGCGAGCCAGAAGTAGATCGCCGTTCGGAATTGCTCCCATAGCCGTCGAGTGGTTCGGAGTCCAACACTTGGCTCGATTCTACTTCGCAAGTTCGCTCCTAAGCGAGCTAGAAGTAGTTCGCCATTCGGAATTGCTCCCACAACCGTTGAACTAATCTAACGATGGTTCGGAGTCCAACACTCGGTTCGACTTTACTTCCCCGGCTCGCCCATAGGCGAGCCAGAAGTAGATTGCCGTTCGAAATTGCTCCCACAGCCGTCGAGTGGTTCGGAGTCCAACACTTGGCTTGATCCTACTTCGCAAGTTCGCTCCTAAGCGAGCTAGAAGTAGTTCGCCATTCGGAATTGCTCCTACAACCGTTGAACTAATCTAACGATGGTCGGGGTCCTATGGCTCGACTTTACTTCACCGGCTCGTTCTTAAGCGGGCCGGAGGTAGATGGCCATTCCGAACTGCCCCCACGACGATCGAGCTGAGTGGACGAGGTACCGACCCTCGTATATGGCGAAAAAACCTCCCGAGGCGAAACCACCGTCAGATCGTCTCAAAATGTGTGCTAGAGTGTGATGAACGGATCTGATTCAACCACGTGTTCACAAAACGACAAGATAACGTTTTCTTGGGAACTGGACCCGCCTCAAGATTTGTGCCACCATAAAAACGGCTCTGATCACCTCACTTCGCTCGGCCCCAAACACCGAGCGACAGGCAACCAGAACCAACCTTCGGCAAAAGTCACTCCGGTTACCAAGCTACGAAAGCGCAGCCGACCCGTGCCGAGCAAGTATCTAGCCGAGCCTCGAAAGAAAGTTTGAGTTAAGGATTAGGGGACTTTCCCCTCGGTTCCGGACTTTGGTCATCACCTCATCCACCATGATCTCCCCTGACCCTGACAACCACATCGGAGCCGTCAGAGTCAGGAGAAGATCATGGTGGAAGAGCGACCACCCGTCCTCCCGAAGCGACCTCCCTTCAAGGTTCCGGACTTCGGTCACCACCTCTTCTACCGTGATCTCCCCCGATCCTGACACCCACATCAGAGCCGTCAGAATCGGGAGAAGATCACGGTTGAAGAACGGCAACCCATCCTCCCGAAGAGCCTTTCCCTCGGGTCCGGACTACGGTCGCCAACTCTTCTGCCTTGTCCTCCCCCGCCCCTCACACCCACATCATTACCGTCAGGAACGGGAGAAGAACAAGGCAGAAGGGTGACCACCCCTCCGAACCTCTCGAGGTCAAAGTTTTTCACAATGTTGACATCCGCCCAAGGGCAGACACCATCGATGCCACTAGAATTCAAAACTGCAGTGACTAAAACTACAAGGGGGGTGTGGTACTTATAGCCTCCCCCCAAGAGACTGTCATTATGACCCTCGTGAGTCCAACAGTCGCGCCTAGGGAGCTGAAGCGCCGCGTATTAATTATAGGGCACCACTCTCAACGCCGTTGGGAAGGTGGAACGCCCCCACGGATCCCGGAGCACCATTAATGCTGTTAGGGAACTGGTCCCATCTTTTCAGAACGACGCTCGGACGACCAAGGGCCTGCACTCCTAATCAGGCCGCGTGGCCGCAGCTTCGAAACAGCTGTACCTTAGCCGCCGCACCGAGCCGCACCTGAAGGCGCCGAGCAAGATTCAGAACCGCGGCAAAAGCATGAGTTTCGAGGCCAAGATGCTCGACGAAGCAAACACTCGCCTCGCGGTTCAATTCGAGCCTACCCTAGCTAGCGCAATTACAGCACAACAAGAAGCCAGCAAAGGACAGTTCGGATAAACCAACTCCAATTTTATTAATATAACTTGGATAAATTTACAAAAAAGATTACAACAAAACACAGTTCGGAAGTCCGAAGACAAGACACGACCCGTTTATTGCCTCCGAGGAAGGGGGACGCTCCGGTTCAGCGATACCTTGGGTCGGCGCTTCTTGACCTCCGAGCTCGTCTCTAGACCAACGAATCGAGACGCCTCCTCACCGCTGACCCTGACAGTCGCTCCAACCGAAGCACCACTGGAAGACACCGCTACCCCGCTTTGGGCATCGGCTGCTGTCCGACCTATGATGGGGGTTCGGCTCGCGGCTTGATAGAACGTAATCCCTCGCTCAATCTCTTTGCGAGTGCACGAGGTGCTTCGGACGTTAGCCCTCACCGGCTGAGGCTTGAGCCGAGCAACCTCTTCCTCATTTCGACGATCCGGTCCTTCAGCGTGTCGTCCTTCATAATCACTTTGAATCGAGGAAGTTTCGCCGAACCGGCACTATCGGATATAACGCTGCGCAAGTGGGTCACCTCGATGCTCTTGTCGACCGTCACCCTTTGCAACTGTTCTACCTTCCTTGCGAAGTCATCTCATTCGGCCGAAGCCCGAACCAACTCCTCCTCCTTCGCAGATAGTTCGGCCTCGACTATCCGCAGATGGTGCAGCTCGGCCAACAGCTCACTGTTCCTTTTCTCTACATTATAAAGTATTCTCCTCGTCAGATGAACCTCGCCCTCGAGACGATCCTCCCGGGACTGCTGAAATAGCTCTGCCCGGCGCTGAGCCGCCGCGGTGATAAGAGTATGCTCGGCAATCTGAAATGAAAAAGGGGCAACATTGAAGTACTATATGGCCGAACCAAACACTTAGACAGAAGTCCAAATTCAAAACACAACACTTTTCATTCATCAAAAGCGGTGGCCAGTCCGCAAAAGGCATTACACTGTTTGAAAGAAAAAACAAAACAAAAACTACAAAAAATTTGCGAGGGGATCAGGGGTCCACCTACGTCGCCGCTTCGACCACGGACGCGTCGCCAGATGACCCCTCGATCCTCCCCTCGACCTGGGCGTTCGCCACAGGTGGGTCGGCCTCCTCCTCCTCGTCATCGCCTTCGACCTCGTCGCCTTCGCCTCCCTCCTCCTCACCGCCTGAGGGCGACCCGGGCCACAGTCTGTAGCCGACCGGCTCGAAGCCGGGGACACGATCCTGAACATGGTCGAGTGCCCTTTGATAGGACCTCTCCATGTTCTCGGCCATGTGTTTCTTCGCCTCAGCCTCGACCTCGGCCTCTACCTCGGCCCTAATCTTCACGACCAGCGCCTCCTTCTCCGCCTTCAGGTCAGCCAGAGACTTCGCCGACGCGGCCAGCTCCTCGGCAGCCTTCGTGGCCTTGGCAGACTCCGCATCAAGTCGCCCTTTGACTCTCTCCAAGTCAGCCACAAGATCGACGACCCGGACTTCCAGGGCCTCGACCCGCCTCTGCTCGGCCTCGAGTTGCCGAACCGCCTTGACCTTCTCTGCCCTGTCCTTGTCGCTGGCGGCCTTCAGCTCCTTCTCCTACGTGGCGAACGTCTCGAGGAGGTGACCGAAGTGGCAGGTGGCCTGCAAAGACAACGATCAGAGCAATGTGCAAGCCGAGCAACAAACTTGAAGAAATTCGCAAGAAGACACTTACCGACACGAGCGACCGAGCCACTTCATAGGTGTTGTCGCCGACCGTCCCCGCCTTCAACACGGATCTGTCCTTCGGGGTCGCCAAGTGCTTGACGACCTGCACCGACATCTACGAGTTACTGAGGAATCCGTCGTGATTCTTCACCCGCCAGTTCGGCACAAACAACTGCTTGTGCTGCTCCATTAGGATTTCCTCGGCCGCTTTAGTCAACGGCGGAGCCTCGAGCGCCAGCGCCGCGTTAACATCAAAGGCCCCCTCAATCACGGTCGGGGCCACAGGGACCGAGGGCTCCTCGGCAACGACCACCTCCGGAGGCACCTCGGTAGCCGGAGGAGGCGGGGTGGTAGTCGAGGCGACCGTGGGCTGCGGAGTCGACGAAGCAGCCGCGGTCGCCCTCTTCCTCTTCCTGCCCCCGGCCAACTTGGACCTATCGGCCATCATAGCGTTGAAATCAATCTTCATCGCCTCTGCATTAGACAATAAAAAATGACTCAGCAAGACGAACTAAAAACTTGAAAGAAAAACGAAAATAAATGAGATGTCAGGAGCATACTCGGGTCGATGGGGCTAAGGCCGGACCCGAACAGCACCTCCTCCGTCAACTCCCTCTAACTCAGCAAGGGAAGGGCCATGATCTTCCTCGCCACCTCCTCCTCGGCCTCAGACAGTACAGGGTTGGCTCTCGCAAATTTCGGCACCTCCACTTTCCACCGGGTCGGAATGTGCCGTATCGCCTCACCCCTTAATATAAAATACTTCTCTTTCCAACCCTTAATTGAGTCTGGGTTTTCTATGATCCTAACACCCTTCCTCGGCCCCAAGTAGTACCGATGCTCCGTCTTGTGCATCCGGTTTATCCGATACAGGCCTCAGAAGACTGTTAGGTCCGGCTCTACTTCACCTTTGTAGCACTGAAGCAAGAAAGCATTCACGTGACGCCATGTGTTCGGTATGAATTGGGTCGGCACGAGGCAGAACCAGCCGAGGATCTGGAGGATGAAAGGATGCAGCGGAAAACGTAGATCGGCATTCAAGAAGTCGAAGTCGAAATGCACATATCCGACGACGACAGCTTGGAATTCGCTCACATCCCGGGGCCGGGGATCATCAGCTTGTACTCCGGAGGGATGGCGAATCCCTTTCTGATCCGAAGGAGATCCCTCTCGGATAACACCGAAATGAGCTCGTCGGCTTCGGTGGGAAGGGCCGGGTTAGGTTCTTCGAGGACTTTCGACTTTCCGTAGACCACTTTCTCCAAAAGGTCGCCCTCGTACTGCCTGACCCCCAAATGCCCGGACAGAACGGAGGGATATCGTCCCATCTCGGGGGCTTGCTTCGGGTTTTCCACAATCAGCTCAACCACGGGAGATTGGGTCGCCACCCTCCTCTTCTTCTTCTCCTGCCTCGCCTCGGTAGCCGACGGTTCGGCGACCTGCTTTCCCTTCCTTCGGACCTCCGCCCTTCTCCTCTCCTCGGTGCCATCATTGCCCGAAGACGAGGCCCCACTCCCCGAGTTCACTCTTGACATCTCTAGAAAAAAGCTAAGGCTAAGTAGACTGACCTTTGAAGTGACGTTCACGGTCGGAATGTGCTCGCTGGAAATCGCCTGGCCTACGCGACAGCTAACGTCACCACCTTGGAGGAAGAGTCGTCGCTAGCAGAGAACTTAGAGAACAAAAGTGAAATCTTGGAGTGAAAAGTAAGAAATGAGCTTGGGGGTGGAGGAGTGAAAAACTTATAACCCCAAGGGATAGTGGGCCTCCTTGGAAACCTCAAAGGCCCACTAGGAAGCCAAAGCGCCAAGCGGATAGTTGTGACGTTACGAGAAGCGAAAAACTCTTCAAATCACTCAAGTCAACGACTCGGCCACCGGTCTGCCAAGCCGAGCTATCGAACAGCCCGGCTAAGCAACCGAGCTACTGAGATCCTTCAAAATATCCAACTCAGCGCCTCGGCCAACAGCACTGAGGCCCCGAGCCGAGATGACGAGGAACCGACCCTCGTATATGGAGAAAAATCCTTCCGAGGCGAAGTCACCGTCGGATCTCTCCAAAATTCGCGTCAGAATTCGATGGACGGTTCAGATTGCGCCACGCCCACAAAACGACAAGATAACATTTTCTCGTGATCTGAACCTCATCCTCGTGCGCCATGATGGACGGACCAGATCCGGCCACGTGAACCTTCCGAACTGCCTGCCATCGGCATGCTCAACCGAGCTACCGAACAGCTCAGTCGAGCAGCCGAGCTACAGGGCTCGGAAAAATGGAACCATCAAGAGACGCTTCCTTCAAAATATCCAACTAAGCGCCTCGGCCAACAGCACTGAGGCCCCGAGCCGAGATGACGAGGAACCGACCCTCGTATATGGAGAAAAATCCTTCCGAGGCGAAGTCACCGTCGGATCTCTCCAAAATTCGCGTCAGAATTCGATGGACGGTTCAGATTGCGCCACGCCCACAAAACGACAAGATAACGTTTTCACGTGATCTGAACCCTATTCTCGTGATTCGCGCCATGATGGACGGACCAGATCCGGCCACGTGTACCTTCCGAACTGCCTGCCATCGGCATGCTCAACCGAGCTACCGAACAGCTTAGTCGAGCAGCCGAGCTATAGGACTCGGAAAAGTGACACCAGTAAGAGACGCAACCTTCAGAGTATCCAACTCAGCACCTCGGCGAACGCCACGTAGACTCCGAGCCGAGATGACGAGGAACCGACCCTCGTATATGGCAAAAAACTCGCCGACCCATATCAGCCGTTGGATCTTGTAAAAAAGCGCGCTCGTCATGATGATCTTGCCACTCCCACAAAACGAAAAGATAGCGTTTTCTGGGGATCCACGCTGAGATGGACGGCCCAGATGATGCCACGTACCTCGGATCCTCCAAGCCGAGGCACTGGTCTACCGAGCCGAGGGACCAATCCTCCTAGCCGAGGAGACGAGGAACCAACCCTCGTACCTTGTAAAAGGTCAGGCCGAGCCGAGATGATGAGGAACCGACCCTCGTATATGGCAAAAAAACTCACCGACCCATATCAGACGTTGGATCTTGTAAAAAAGCGCGCTCATCATGATGGACGGCCCAGATCTTGCCACGACCACAAAACGACAAGATAGAGTTTTATGGGGATCCACGCTGAGATGGACGGTCCAGATGATGCCACGTACCTCGGATCCTCCGAGCCGAGGCGCTGACCCTCCGAGCCGAGGAGCCGACCCTCGTATACGGCAAAAAAGCCTGCCGAGGAACGGGGACCGTCTGATTACTCAGAAATTCGCGCTCCGCGCTGATCGATGGTCCAGATTACGCCACGTCATAAATCAGTATTTAAAAATTGATTTTCATTTATTTAAATCGTTTTATTTATTTAAAAATTGCGAAAAATTGCTAAAAATTCGGAAAAATTAGCTAAAAATTCTAGACAATAATTAAAAATTCGGGGGGATATTTTTGAGCCCTTGAACGAACAATTATTGCCTAGAATGAACTGTTAAGCCCCCCGAACGATTAGTTAACACATCGCAAAAATTAAATAAATAGCCCGAAAAAATAGATAAAAACTCGATACGGCCTCAAAAAAGAAGAAGTTACCTTACCACCCACTTCAGAATTCAAAATCACCCATTCGGACTCCGATGCAACTCCACTAGCCACTAAAACAGTCAAACTACTCCTCAAAGACTGATCGCCCTCAGCCTTTAGGAGTGGGGGGCTCGTGATGTGGCTAAAAATAGGGGTTTAATCGAGACCGTCCAAATTGGACACGAATCCTGAAGCCCAGGGGTAAAATAGTAATTTCACCTACAAACGGGTCTGAAGCGGGTACTGGGTCTCCTTCTCACAGATCCAATAATCCGCGAATGGATCCACCACAACTGGGTGCGGGCTTCAACCCGCAACAAACCCGGTCCAGCAGGATAGAATTAGGGTTTCTGATTAACATTAATCAACGGCCATGATTCATATCTATCCTTTCACTGGGGATTAGGGATTACATTCCTTATCTATACACAGGAATTACATGCCTAATCTGTTTCCTAAGATGCCTAGAAATACCCCCCATCCATCTCCATTAAGAGGTAATCAATCTTTCTCCAGTTTTTGCGCTCTTTCATAATCTCTCTGATTACTGACTTGAGCGTCGGAGGGTGCGTCGCCGGGAACAACCCCGGTGTCTCGCACTTTTTGCAGGTGTACGGCGGGAGCGACGATCCAGCCCGACGGAACAGGTATACAGGTTTACTATTCAGTTTCCCTAAGAATCCACAAATACTATCTGTTTGCCCCCACACCAAATTTAGCGGCAACACACCCCCATTTATAATTATTTTTTAACATATATTAATGGAAACATGGACCTTTATTTATAACTAATTATTGTTTTACTATTCAAACTTGAGCTACATAATTATTGTTTTACTGCTTACAAGACTTTCATATGTTGTATCGTTCCGGAGACGTGCCGTAGGCACGTGCCCACGGGCAAATCTAGTATGTATATATATATATATATATATATATATATATATATATATATATATATATATATATATATGGCAAATGCTCCATTGAAAACGAGTTTGTTTTCACGGGTTGGAAAACACGAATCTGAGCCATTGGATCGCTCATGATCTCGATCAGCGGCTCAGATCGCCTCCGCCCATCACCCAATATGACTTAAGTAACGGAGGGTTATTTTGGGAATTTCGTCCTAAATAACTCTTCGCCTGATTCGTTCTGAAAAAAATGATATAACCTAGGGGTTATAAAAAATTGAATCATAGATCGTTGTTTGTAACAACAACCATGTTCTCAATTTTTATAACTTAGGCCGTTGTTGGGAACAACAGCCTAGGCTATAAAATTTCTATAAATTTCTATAAAATTTTATAGCCTAGGCCATTGTTCCCAACAACGGCCTAAGTTATAAAAAATGAGAATTGAATCATAGGCCGTTGTTTGGAACAACGACCTTGTTCTCAAATTTTATAACCTGCCTAGGCTATAAATTTTCTATAAATTTCTATAAAATTTTATAGCCTAGGCCGTTGTTCCCAACAGGAACAACGGCCTAGGTAATAAAAATTGAGAATGATTCAATTTTTTATAACCTAAGTCGTTGTTCCCAACAACGACCGAGGTTATATCATTTTTTTTAGAATCAGTGAGGCGAAGAGTTATTTGGGACGAAATTCCCAAAATAACCCTCCCCTCATCAATTGAAACAGATGATGGGAGGCTCGATCTGAGCCGCTGATCGCGATCATGAGCGATCCAATGGCTCAGATTCGTGACCGAGGTTATATCAATTTTTTTAGAATCAGTGAGGCGAAGAGTTATTTGGGACGAAATTCCCAAAATAACCCTCCCCTCATCAATTGAAACGGATGATGGGGGGCTCGATCTGAGCCGCTGATCGCGATCATGAGCAATCTAATGGCTCAGATTCGTGTTTTCCAACCAGTGAAAACTAGACCCGTTTTCAATGGAACATTTGCCTATATATATATATATATATATATATATATATATATATATATATATATATATATATATATATATATATATATATACTACTTTTACTGTTTTGAAGAGTTTTTATGAAAATTTGCTCTTTTATGATCTTGATGAGATTTTGATTTTTGATTTATTTTATAAACTCCAGTATATTAGACAAGTTGTATTTAATCATCCCAGAAATTTTGTTTTGCAAATTTATGAGTTTACAAAGAATTAACGAAATATCAGTAAAAATGTGCACGAATTTCAAAGCTGTATTTTTCTTAATATGACAGTCGACTGCCATATTTTTGCACTAAAATGACAGTCTACTGTCAATTCTTGGGTTTTTGGATTTTGGCTTCACAGTCGATCGCTCACTTTTGCACTGTCTTTGACAGTCGACTGTCAGCTGTTTGGTTGAGTGTTTTTGTTGAGTTTGCATCGTTTTTCTTGAACAATTATTTTTTTGAACTTATGGATTATTAATCTACTGTTTTAGATGATATTTTTGCTACAGATTATAGTATTTTACAGAGAGTTATATTTTGTTTATAATAGAATTTAAATTGTATTTCTACGACTTTATAAAGTAGAATATATACGGTTTTCAAATAGATTAATGTTTTGTGATATTCAATGACTTCAAAATATAATTCTCAGTTATTTAATGGATTTAATATTTTATTTCAGTTCAAGAAATTTGTGAGTATCTTGAATGAATTTGGGTTTTGTTAACTTAAAGAAGTTTTCACGATATAAACGTTTTGATGATGGAATTGGGAGTTTTATTGAAAGTTTTGGTGTTGATTTCGATTTGTGAATTTTTAGGAGTTGAGTGGAAGTCCTGTGAACCGGCAGATGAGATTATGTGGATTTTGACTAGTTAGGTCTTGAGGTTGTTGTTGTGGAATTATGTCCGGCAGGATACACTAACTTTAGATAGGGGAATTTGTGTTTTGATAAGAACCAACTTAAGGACAGTCACTAGTGAAGATGTGATAGAACTTGGAAAACGTAAGTATATGCTCTAGGGGTCCAGTCCAACGGATACGTTACAGGACTTGTGTGTTCTGTCTCGAGAGGACTATTAGTATGTTCGCGTGTCGAGGGTCTGCAGGCCTATTCACGGAACATACAGGTGCATTCGTGTGTCGAGGATCTGCAGGCCTATTCATGGAATGCACAGATATATTCGCGTGACGAGGGCCGACGGGTCTATTCACGGGATGTGCCTGTGTACTTGCACGTCAAGGGGTAGCGGTGGGGTACACGGCAGGGAGGTGATTCTCTGGTTTTTTTGGAGTTGTTCTTATATGATGCTTGCGTGTCGAGGGTTGTGATGCCTATTCGCAGAGTAATTTGGATCTTGTTTCCATCATTGTAGTAGGATTAGTTGCATAACGAGGGATCTAACCCTATAAAGTGGAGAATGATAACGGCTTGCACCGGACCTATGTAGTATGGAATACATAGAATCCGACAAGTATGCATTAGAGAGTCATCATAATGCAATGTGTTTTTTTGACTTGGTTTTATGCATGTTTGTTTTTTGTTTTCCTACACTTGACACTTAGTCTAGTTTCACTTGATGTTTTTATGCTTTATTTATTGTTAATTTATATTTCATTTGTTACTATTGTTGGTATGTGTTGTTTATAACTTTATTCTTTATATTTTATTTATGTTGCATTTCTTTTGATATCACTCACACCGTTATGGCTGACCCCTGTAGTTTTGGGGGTTAGGGTTATCTCTAGCCTCATGTTTTACATGTAGGTACTGTTAGTTTGGGATTGGATGCTTGTGGTAGAATGATAATAAGGCTTATGTAAATTGTAAAAGAATGTGTTGAAAAAAAAATGATATTGTAATTCAAGATGTTAATTTTTCGCTGTGCTTTGTAAACAATTGATGTAATAAAAAGTTTTATTGGTTGCTATGTTTATGATTACATTGAATTTGATTCTAGAAATTGTGCCACGTATTTCTAATTTTATTTATTGAAAATTCAGGGCGCTACAGAAGTTGGTATCAGAGCATGCTTCAATTAGTAATTTTAAACATGGTGTGGGGAATAAACATAAATGGACATTTGATGTGTGAGAACCTAGACGGACATTAGATGTGTGAGTACACAAGTGGACATTAAATGTATGGATACCTAGGTGGACATTAGAAGTGTGAATACCTTGGTGGACATCTGATGTATGCGACTTGATTGTTTGATCATGAAGGCCTGTAGTGAGATTTAGACTGTATGTAAGCTTAGACTTGAATAAAATTTCTTTATCACAAGTGTATTGGTTATTTTTGCATAAAACATATACTTTTCTCACTAGCTATTTTGACCTCTTTTGTTCGCTTTTGCATTTGGTATTTTATTATGTAAAGTATTACCCCCTCAACTTGTATCTTTTCTATCTTACTTACTAATGCTCACTATATCTTAATTAACTTGTATTAAGAAGGTTTTGACGAATATGAAAAGTATATTGTGAAAATGAATATGAATAAATAACACTGAATGAGAGAATTTGAATGAAATATGAATACATAAACATGAGTTATAAGGGTATGAGTATCCCAAGTTGTTGAACATGGAAAGATGTTGATTCTAGAGGCTTAGTGATACCCAGGTACCAGCAAAAGTAATGGCAATGAATAATTGATTTTTGAGAAATGGCCAATATGGGTTGTCATTCTCGGTATTTTTGTATAAGACCGGTGGGAGGGTAAACTAGCTCTAGGTGGTATTATTTATTCATGTTCAAACTCAAGAATTATGCACTAAGTGAAGATGTAGTAAACTTGGGCAAACATGAGTGGAAGGCCTCTATATAGTCGGGCGGTGGAATCTGGGACTATAGAACGAGCCGGGCAGTGGATTCCGAAACTGTGGTTGCTTGCGATGGAGGCGAGCCTTAATTAAATCTGGGATTATAATTGATTGGGCGGTGGATTCCGGGATCATGATTAGTCGGGCAGATAGTAGGCCGTACTCCAGTGTATATGCGTATACCGGGGCTAGGCGGACACTTGCGGGATGTTTGCACGACAAGGATTCTATATAATCGGGTGGTGGATCTCCGGGTCTAGAATCCGTACTTTTGGAATGTCTAAACCTTGTTTTATTACTGGGTAGTTATCATGACGATGGATAAAACCCTTTAATGTGGAGAACGTAGGTGCTTGCCCTCAGACCTATATAGTATGGGATGCATAGAATCCGAACAAGTATGCATTAGTGCCATCGTAGTATAACAACTGCATTAGGAATTAAGTCATATCATACACGACATGTTTAGAATAATCACTCTTTACACTTTTATATATGCATTCAAGTTTGTGATTGTTAAAGTAAGAGATTTCATTATAATATAGTATAGAGAGGATCGTTGTTTATAATATTGCATCGGTTGTAAGCAACTGACGTGCCCATAGATTTTCAGTGCAAGGCTTGATTGGATTAGCAAGGACTTAAAAACGGTTGATGATAAAGATTATATTCATGATTTAATCTGCTGAGATTAGAGTTGTACTTCTTGTTGTATTTTATTCCGCTGTGTAACTCTATAATAAACATTGTTGTGTAATAAAAAGAAAAAATAATTTTCCTTGTAAAATTGTACGAATTGAAGTAAAAAATCCTGTAGTAAATGAAATTCGGAGTGTTACATTATAGGTCCCACCGAGTGTGCCATAAATCTATTAGTTCAAAAATGTTCACTGGAGGTTTTTTTTATAAAGAGCACTCCTGGGCAGACTATGCACTCTAATAGACTCCTCATTGCACCGAAGGTCGAAAGGGTTTATTTTTAGGCGGAGTTGGATGATTCTAGTGACTGCAGACTAAGCCAATGTTAATTATATCTCGAAATTGCACCTAGAACACATTCGATAATGACGAAACTCATCAGAGAGAAAATCTATTACATTGTAATATATTGATTCAGCAAAAGAAGAGAAATTTATAAATATATGTCTCGACTACCCTTATTTGGAGCGACATGCATACAATGATCCAAATAAGGTATACACGGATTGTGAACACTCTGATCTCGGACGCGGGAGTCGCGGGCTGATTCCGTCATAATGCCAACCTCAACGATCTGTAACCAAGTTTGTCAAATAGACAGACAAACTGCAAACAAAAGTTATGGTGTGGGTTATCAGCAAATTTATAAAACCTAGGGTAGGTTTCCTGAAACTTACCCTAAAACAGATTCATGCATGTAGGCCCCTACATAGCTTTGTCATGGGAAACAACCAGCACGTATACTTCGTATATTTTACTTATTTTATTTAGTAACCATACTCTTCCATTTCATAAGTATCATGCAGAATAATTTTTTTTTATATGCCATTTTTCGAAACTATTTGCAAAAAAAGTACAGTTGCCAAAGTATTTGCGCTCGTGGACTCAATGTCTAAATTCTTCGTTCCCAACGACGAGTTTAGTTATTTCATGCTCGCCGTTGGAACATGGTGAGTGTAGTTTTTTTTTTTAAACTCTTTGTTCCCAACGGCGAGTTTAGTTAAAAAATTTCAATGAAGACTCGCTGTTCCCAACGGCGAGAACATTTACACTAGACTCGCTGTTGAGAACAGCGAGTTTAGTACTTTTTTGGAAGACTCGCCGTTCCTAACGGCGTGGACATTTATACTAGACCCTCTGTTGAGAACGACGAGTTTAGTTCAAAAAAAATTTATAAAGTTTTTTTGAAAATTCACTAAGTCCAACAGAGTGTTTCACTCTCTGTGAAATTTCCTACATCCTCACCGTTCCCAACAGCGAATCTATTATAAATGTCCTCGCCGTTAGGAACGGCGAGTCCTTATTGAAAATTTTGAACTAAACTCGCTATTTCCAACAACGAGTCTAATGTAAATATCCTCGCCGTTGGGAACGACAAGTCTTCATTGAAAATTTTGAATTGAACTCGCAATTGGGAACGGCCGTGTCCCAACGACGAGCATGAAACAACTAAACTCGTCATTGGGAATGACGAGTTTAGTGGCTGAGTCCACAAGCGCAAATACTGTAATATCCCGGGCGGATATTACATTGTATAAATTATTATTTTATTATTATTTTGTTTTAATTCCAGAATTGGAATATTTTGGTGATTTTCACCCGGTTTGTTCATAGACATTATCTGTACCCATATACCGGTCAGTATATATCCGTATTGTATCAAATTGGTACCGTGACCTTCCGAACTAATAATAAAATTTATTTTATTATTATTTCCGAAATTAAATCATTTTTATACGGATTATGCGAAGATTTTCGGTATACGCATATATATACACACATGTATGTAGTATGTCGATTAGTACATTATACAAATTGTGTGTTGTGTATTTTTGGACAAAATACTTGTCTTTGTTATGACAAAACCTATTAGATTGTTAGGATTTTATAAGTGTTTAACCTAGACTAAATGAGCATGAAGAGATTAAGGAAACTCTTCTAGAAACCTTCTCTCTTCCACATCACCCTCCACCTCACATAGCACCATACCCACACCCTACCTCCACCTCATCCCACCTCCCTTAGCAAAAACCGGCCCCATATTATGGGAGGGGTTTTGTGCATTTTGTATGTGCAAATTTGCACTTCCCACCCTTTTCTCCACCTATAAATACCCCCCCTCCCTTCACCTTTGTCTCATTGTTAGAAAGACAAAAAGAAAGAAAGGAAAAGAAAGAGAGAACCATTCTAACTTGAGAGTTTTCTTTGTAGGGTTAGAAGCTTTTATAGGAGCTTAGGGGAAGGAGAAGTTTAGCTAGCAAGTCCTCCCATCAAAGAAATTTTAGGTGGGGGTTTCTCCATTTGTTTCTTGTTTGTTGAGTTGTTGTTTTTGATGCTTCTTCTTCTCATCCTCCTTGTTTGTTTCTTTTTGTTTTGGGTGCCTCCTTGAGATATTTTTGTGTGTTGTTTGTGGTATAAGTTGTAGTTTTTGGGATGGTAAAAGAAATGTGATAAGTAGTAGTAAAGAAGAAAAAGATTGAATCTTGTAGTAGTAGTTGCTGTTTTGTGTTTATTAATTGGACTAAAATACACATGTGCATATGGACTTGGTACATACAACCATTTGGGGTTGTAGGACTTGAATGTGGACTCATACATAAGCATATGGACTTGTGTACAATCATTTTTGGTTGTAGAACATACACTTGAACTTTGGACTAAAAAGAATGCATATATTTGGTTGAACCAAAATGGAGGATCCTTTACTTATTTTTATTTTGCTTAGTTCCTTTTATTAATCTTAAGTAAAAGAGAACCCACTTCTAGATGCTAATTCTAGTATGAAAAAGATCTAAGTTGTTAGTTGTAGAATGATTAAAAAGATCTCTTTTTGTTTGACTGGTAATAAAAAAAAATAGATGTTTATGTTTTAAATAAAGTAGTTTAGTAGATATTTATGTTTAGATAAGTAGTAGTAGTAGATGTTTATGTTAAATAAGGAAGTTTTAGTAGATGTTTTATAGTAGATGTTCATGTTAAATAAAGAAGTTTTAGTAGATGGTTTATAGTAGATGTTCGTGTTAAATAAAGTAGCATTAGTAAATGTCTTATAAAGTTGTAGATAGATGTTTATGTTTCAAAATGAAGTAGTAGTAGATGTTATGGTTATATAAAGTTATATTAGATGTTCATGCTAAATGTTATTCATGCTTAAAGATAGTAGATGTTCATGCTAAATGTTATTCATGCTTAATTAAGATTAGTAGATGTTCATGCTAAATGGTACGCGTGCTAAGTTAGTAGGTGTTCATGCTTAATGACAATCATGCTTAAGTAAGTTTATGTTGAAATAGTAATAGACCTTCTTGCCTTAACTATAATTAGCACATCCATGCTATTTTGTTGTGAGATGAAGTAAGGAAGTCTTATACCATGCTTAGTTCATTGTAGGAAAAATAAATACCATGTTTAGACTATGGTAGGAACTATAACAAGTTTATGATGTGTATCATATTGTAGAAAACTCATTCTTGAAGTAGATACCATGTTGTAGGAAAGTATAATCCATGCTTAGATTGTTGTAGGATTATTGTTTAATTACCTACCATGCTTAGATTGTTGTAGGAAAGTATAATCCATGCTTAGATCGTTGTAGGATTATTGTTTAATTACCTACCATGCTTAGATTGTTGTAGGAAAGTATAATCCATGCTTAGATTGTTGTAGGATTATTGTTTAATTACCTACCATGCTTAGATTGTTGTAGGATTATTGTTTAATTTCCTACCATGCTTAGATTATTGTAGGAAAGTATAATCCATGCTTAGATTGTTGTAGGATTATTGTTTAATTACCTACCATGCTTAGATTGTTGTAGGAAAGTATAATCCATGCTTAGATTAATGCTAAATAGCATTACCATGTTTAGAATGTTGTAGGTTCTACTTGAAATGTATACCATGCTTAGGTTGACACTCAAGTAGTATACCATGTTTAAGAATATTGTAGATTCATGCGAAGTATACATCCATGCTTATATTGTTGTAGATAAATGTTGAAGTTGAATACCATGCTTAGGGATATTGTAGATTCATGATATGTCATATACCAAGCTTAGGAATGTGTAGGATTGATGTTGAATTACCTACCATGCCTAGGATTGTTGTAGGAATGGTTAAGGTTGTATACCATGCTAGATTATTAGTACTCATGCTAAGTTGTAGCAATTAACCATGCTTAAAGTAGTAAGAGATATCCATGCTTAAATCTAGTAGCTATTCGTGCTTTAACTTATAGTGAATTTCTACGTAAGTTGTATCCATACTTGTAGTTAAAGTGTTTAGCAAAGAGATTAATCGTGTTGTAGTTATAGTAATAACTATCACGTTGTGGTTGTAGTATTAACTATCGCGTTGTAGTTATAGCGTTAGTAAGGAACTATCATGTTATCGTAAATTGTGCTAGTAGAGAACTAGCATGATGTGGATTGTAACGTTAGTGGAGAACAAATCATGTTGTAGTTGCAATATTAAGTTGCGAGGTCGTTCTAGCTAATCCCCTAGAAGGAACTCATGTTGAGATTGCTTAGTCATTCTAGATTCAAGAGCCATGCATGCTTGAATGGTATATTGTAGCTTCATATATAAAAGTTGTTAGGTCGTTTTGGGCTTCGCATTGGTAGAATGCCTGTTTTAGGCTGTTAGTAGATTCTTCTGTTGCTTCTAATAATAGAATATCAAGTTTGCTAGTAAGCACGTTTGGTTGTTTCTAGATTTGATTACCTGTATGGTTGTTTTTGTATGTAGTCGTCTCATACATGGCTCACCTGGGCTGTATGTAACGGTTGGTCTCATACGTAGCTTAATTGGCTCGTATGTAGGTATTGTAGGCTATGAGTGGATCCGATGAGATCTTGAGAAGTCTAGGTTAAGACAGGTTAATTGTTGCACTCTTTAGAAGAGGGACGCGTATGGTGCTTTTTCATGCCGAGTTGGAAGCACAGTGCCGTGTCTCGCTTGTTTGGTTAGAAGAAGAACACGTACAGTGCTTTTTCATACCGAGTTGGAAGCACAGCGCCGTGTCTTGCTTGTTTGGTTAGAAGAGGGATATATACGGTGCTTTTTCATATCTAGTTGGAAGCACAGTGGCATGTCTTACTTGTTGGTTAAGGGTTAGTGACATCGTTAGGATAGTAACAGTTACTTAACCATTTGTATCTATGAATTGCCAAAAGATGAGAGTTGGTGTTAGGGGTGATACCCTATAATCCAACCTCTCCTATAGGCTGACACTAGGTGGTGTTATTGGGATGTATTTCCCTATCAAAGGGATACGGGCGGTGCTTTTTCATGACAAGTTGGGAGCACGGATTTCGTATCTTGATTGTTAATTCCTGAATGTACCATGATAAGAACGAGAGGGTTCCTAGGGAAATAGACCCTACGATTCCGTCAGGTTCTATGCCTTCTCATGACCAATTGAGGGCACAGAAGAAGGTTGCAAAGTATCTTGTAGTTCGTGTTGGCTTTTGAGTGGGGTCCGGTGCGACTGGACAATAGTGGCAAACAAGGACACCACTATTGACTGCAGTAATGGAACTAGACCGTACCTGCAACTTTGTCAGTCATATAGTATCATGTCAGGAACAGGATGGGTACAAGAGTAGAACTCATAGCGCGGGTTCAAATCCTTATAATGAAGAGACGGCTTGAGATAGGCGCATGTAGTATGGGCTGCATGTTGCTTCAGAGACTTGTTGACATTAGAATAAGAGCATCTTAGCTTAGTTAATATTACATTAGATTCTAGTCATAGCACTCACGAACATTTCAACTACACCGACAATTGTCATGTTTCTGTATGTTGTTTTGGGAGATTCACTACTAAGTTATCAGCCTTAAAGCGTCAGTGAATACTGACGTCCCCACTTCAATAGGTACTGGATCGCAGAAGTACAGGTGCGAGATTCAGGAGGACTCAAGGCAAAGAAAGCGAGGAGTCGATGTCTTTTTAAGTTCCGCTGTAATATTTACGTTGATTATCTATTAGTTGAGAAGTACCTAAGTGAGAATTACCAAGTGTTGTTCTTCATTCATTGTACTCTGATGTAATTTGTTGAAAGTTTAATACTTGGGATTGTAAAGGTATTATAGTAACACTATTATGTATTGCAGTTGTATAACATTCAGACCTGTAATACATTGGGTGTTGAATAAAAAGTTTTAAATTCTCCTGTTTTTCTGTGTATTGTGACTAATTGAAGAAAAGATTCTGGCTCATGTCACGGTTTCCCAGTATAAGAAAATCGGGGCGTTACAAATACTTTGGCAACTATGCTCTTTCTGCAAATAGTTTAAAAAAGTGACATATTAAAAAAAAATTCTATCACGCATGGCAGGACAGTTAATATATCTCTCTCTAATATAAAGTATTTTAAGCATATGTAGTCGTTCCCCAAATACCAAAAATTTGAAAATTTTGGCAAAGAAGGAGCTGTAATCGTTCCCTAAATTTTCAAATTTTGGGTTTTGAGGAACAGTGCCCTTCTATAATTGAGAGCAGAAATATGAATTCTCAAAATATAGCAATCGGAAGATCAAGTTTCGTCCGTGCAGAAATTTTTCTGTAAAATTGATTGAACGATAAATGATTTTTCGTCCCTCATTTGTTTTTAAAAACGTATCGGACGATAAATGATTTTTCGTCTCCAATTTTTTATTTATTTATAAAAAGTATCAGACATTAAATGATATTTCATCCCTAAAAACTTTTTTTTTTAAAGTATCGGACGATAAATGATTATTCGTCCCAAAAAAGAAATATTTTTTTAACGTATCGGACGATGAATAATATGTCGTCAGAAAAAAAAAATTGGGCTCGGACGGGATCTCAAGTCCGAAGCTTTTCTTCTCCATATGAACCATTTTTTTCATAGAACTAGGCCTATAAAATTTATTATGGGTAAATTTTAGGATTTAATTAATATTTAATTATCGTTTAAGATGTAATTAAGATTAATTTAAGATATAATTAAGATTCTTAATTTAAAAAAACTTTAAGACGAGAATTCTTCTCCCGTCCGTTCAATTTTTTTTATTAAAAAATTTCGGACGACAAATCATCTCTCGCCCGTGCAATTTTTTTAAAAAAAACTCAAATTTTGAGTTCAAATGATTGCAGCTTGAACTCAAAATTCCTATTTCTAGATGCCAAATTTGAAAATTTTGAGTCTCAATGACTACAGATGCTCTTAGCATGAGCTGGATCATGTTATCATTTGTTCGCACCGCATGTGTAAATTCCGTTTTTTAATTTTAATTTCTATTTTTATATAATAAGGTCAAGTCTTAAAATCCCGAATATGTACAACCAAAAAAGTAAGGATGGACGTGAGTCGTGCCTAACTTAATCCAAACCCACCCACGAGAGAAGACGTGGGTCATGCTTGGACCTAGATCTATTGTGGGTCTAAATCGATAAGCTCATACACTAGTTGTAGTGGACTTGGGCTCACCTCGTGTCTAATGAGTCAGCATATCAAGATATTTATTTGTGTTTATTTTAAAGTTCAATATCGTGCTTACGTAGAACGACTTTAAAATCTATTTCAAGTATGCAGTTGTTTGAATCTAACTTCAAATTCATATATAAAATCTACACAACTGAGAAAAAAATGAAGTTTAGATATCTGTATTCCAACACCAAAGTTATATATATATATATATATATATATATATATATATATATATATATAATTGAGAAAATTCAATTTTTTCACTAGTCATCAGGTTTTACAGATAGATAAATTTATGCATGAAGAAATAAACAATCAAAAATTGAAGTTCTCTTAATATTCATTGACTTTGTCTATCTCCCTCTCTCTCAATTATCACATACATATATATACCACATGCATAAAAGGTAAATATTACGCAGATCTAAAATGATATATATACCGTGCGTCTAACTGAATTGTGTTTGAGCTATCCACGGGCTGGGCATGTGCATGCTCAGACCCAACCCATTTCAATTAGGGCCTCAATTTAGAGACCCAAGCCCTACATATTAGAGCATCCACAGTCGTTCAATGGGAAAAATGGCAAAATGCATATTTTAGCATTGCATTTCAAAGAAATGCTGCAGTCGTTGAATGGTAAAAAAATGCATAAATTCGTTAGAAAGGGAACAGACGAAACATGATGTTTCGTCTGTTAATAAAAAATAATTTATACTTAGAAATTAATAATAAAAAATACGGGACGAAACATGATGTTTCGTCCCAAAGAAGAAAAATAATTCAAAATAACTGGACGAAACATGATATTTCGTCCAGCTTTTAAGGAAGTTTTCTTTGCAAAAACAATTTTTAAAAATAGTTTGTAAAAAATATTTGCAAAAACAATTTAAAAATTTGCAAAAACAATTTAAAACTTTACAAAATTAATTTTAAAAATTATTTTTTTTATAGAAAGATGGATTGGGAGGAAACATCATGTTTCTTCCCACATGGGAAGAAACATGATGTGTATTCCCACCATTAAATTCATTTAACCATTTAATTTATTTGGTTTTTAATTTTTTTAAAATTGATGTTTCGTCCGATCAATTAAAAATATAATTAAATAATTCAGTTGATGTTTCGTCCGATCAATTAAAAATATAATTAAATAATCCAGACGAAACATGATGTTTCGTCAGCTATAATATGCATTTTGCTATTTCGAATGCTATTTATCCCTTTCTACTGTAGACGAATTGCCAAAAAATGGCAAAATAACAAACGACTGTGTGCGCTACAGTATATAAAAAATGGCAAAAATGACAAAAAAGCAAACGACTGTGGATGCTCTTAATCAATGTACTACAAAAAATCGTGCCGATTCACATGCTTTCGTACCTACTAGCTCCATATCCACCCGTACATGAAAGAAAATAAAGGAGGCTGATAGAAGATATAATCTCTACTGCTATAATGAGAGAAGGCATTAGTGTAATTTGTCCATCTACCAACCCGTGCAATGCACGTGCATAACTATTGTAAATGAGGTTTTAGATCAAATCCAGATTACGTCTGAATTTTTACTTTTAAAAAACTATATTTATTAAGACGTGTGTAAACTACTAGTATCAGGAACTGAAAACTACATGTGTGAATTCGGTTACCGGCGACGGTTCAAAATATTTATATATACAAGTGCATATTAATTAATTAACACACAAACTCTTCTTTAGCTTGCTGACCAACGAACATTTCAGCTACCTTGAAAGCTCGCTCTCTGTATTTCATGGTCAATACTTCGGACTTTTTCTCTTTATCATTGACAAAATCATCGTCCTCACTCAAATCCTATCTAATCATCATTCTATAAATACAACACAAACTCGAACCCCTCTTTCCTCATTCCCAACTATTCAACCTTTATAATTCTATCTTCTTCTTCTCATCATCAAAACAACAACATCAATATATGTCTTCTACAATTACATTAGAAAGGTCTCTCTCCTATGTTACCAAGCCAGATAGTGATCAGAACTTAGTCGTTCCTTTGATCGATAAAGAAAAGAAGAAGATCACAACTGCAGAAAGATTGAAGCACGATTGCAAATGTGTTCTTGTCGACTACAACTCATTGCCTGAATTCTTGAAGCACAACGAGTTTGTAGTGAATTACTATCGGTCCGAATGGCCTCTGAAGCAGACCATACTTAGCATCTTCTCCATTCACAATGAGACCCTCAATATCTGGACGTAAGTTGACTTACTAATATTGATTAATTTTTGAATAAATTAGGTCAAAATTAATTAAGAGTATGCGTACTGATATTCAGAATCTCTTATTTCAGGCACTTGATCGGGTTCTTCATCTTCCTGGCTCTTGCAACAACCACGATATACTCAATTTATGATACACGCATCCAACACGCCACTACTAATTTAAATCCTTGGTCTACCACCCTAAATAAGAACTCTGCAATCACTCGTTGGCCCTTTTATGCCTACTTAGTCGGAGCCATGTTCTGCCTTCTCACCAGCAGCATCTGCCACCTCCTCTCGTGCCACTCCCAACACACATGCTACATCACCCTCCGTGCCGACTACATAGGAATCACAGCCTTAATTGTCACCTCATTCTACCCCCTTCTGTATTACACATTTATCGACCACCCTTTCATTCGCAACCTTTACATGAGTTTCATCACAATTTTCGGAGTAGCGAGCATCTTGGTCTCGCTCATGACCATGTTCGAAAGGCCCAAATTGAGGTTCGTCCGGGCCGGACTATTTGCATGTATGGGACTTTCGGGGCTAGTGCCCATAGTGCACAAGTTGGTGGCATTTGGGGACCAACGGGAGGCGGTAATTACAGCAATTTATGAAATGAAGATGTTGAGTTTTTATGGAATCGGAGTGATTGTGTATGCGTTAAGAATACCTGAGAGGTGGATGCCCGGAAAGTTTGACTTGTTCGGGCATAGTCATCAGTTGTGGCATGTTCTAGTAATTGCAGGGGCTTACACGCACTATCTTGCAGGGTTGGTGTACTTGAGTTGGAGGGACAATGAAGGGGTGCTACTAAGATGACTTCAAGACAGTATGCAATATGAACTAGCTATCAAGAGGCTTGGTACAAATCAATCCTAGGTTCAAATCTCCTGTATATTGCATATTGTACTGACAATGAAATTTTTTTGTACACAATATTGAGACACAGTATGGATAAATTGCTAACCCTTGAGTAATATAGAAAAATTGATTGCTTGATTTTATTTTTATTTTATTGTTTTTTTGGGTGTGTATCTGGTATGACTTTGGGAGTCAATTGTTGTGCTTGATCAACATGGCGTGGTCAAAATAGCCGTCGCCTAATTCATGCACGGCAAAATAATGTATTAACTGAATTGGCATATATATGTAGAGAAAATTCTTCGTAGATTCTGGTGGAGAGTTGTATGGGGATGGAGCCCACAGTCTGCTAACTTGTGCAGAACATACAGTTGATTCAATTTAGACCATGTATTGGGCTGAGCCTGATCATCTGATAAAGAGAGATCGATCGAGGGCTTCCATTTTCAATACTTGTGTGTCATGACCTTGTTATTATATATTAGGATTTTTGTTTATTCTGTTATTGCATGACAAATCGTAATTCTCAGTATTAGCCAAAAAATTTGAATAGGAAATAGTACAGTCGCAAAGTCTTAGTGTGGATGAGAGTTCTATATAACATGATATAATCAATACTCCAAAATAAAAACAAAAAACAAAAATAACATCCCAATTCTCTACGTACCTATAATAGTATTAGATAGGGTATTGGTTTTGAGTAACACCAGCTTTGATCTTTCAAGCAATGGGTTTTCTGTGGAGGAAGATCAAGTTCAATTTTTACTTAAATGAAACAATATAGATCACAAATTTTGACATAAATCGGTTCTAATTAATGATTAAGGCTTAAAACAATTCATCATTTTTTAAAGCAAACTATCTGAAAATTTACAACACTTTAATTAGCTGGTACGTGATTAAATTTTAAATTACAATACTAGTGGTAAACCTTTTTACCATGTTAGTACTACTTCATGGGGATAAAAATGGGCAGGAAGATAAGGGGAAAAAAAATGCCAAGCACTTGAAATGTAAGTAGGCTGCATTTGTTAAGTAGCAAGTACAAGCTGGAGAGCAATCTAATCGGTGCAAAAGAAGTATCTAGGCACTGAGTTATGCGACAATCAATTACAATGAACAACGAGGCAATACTAGACCACACCAAACACCAACGCACACAATTTTGTCCCGATTCAGTGAACCTAATCCGGTTGAGAAATAACTGAGATATTATTCAACTAGAAAAGATACAAGAGTTACAATACTCTCACCAAGAACTTATCTATCTCTCAAGCCTCACTAGAAGATACTTTGTTGTTTACAATAGAAAACTCTTAAATGACGTACTTGCCCACCTTTTAAATGAGACCATTACATTATTATATTAAGATCTAGAGATACTCTAGGTTTGTAGTCTTGATCCTTCACCGTCCGATGTATCCGGAAGAGAAACCCACACAATAGGAGCTGTACGATATTACCTTGAGCACAAACATGGTCTCAAACAAATTCTCAACAACCCAATAACTGATGCCTGCCATTATCGGTTGACTGCTCAAAGGAGTAGTCAGCTGCACTATAGTCGAGAGCAGCTCCCTGCTGATTGTAGTCATCTGTCGCCTTCCATACAACCAAAAAATAGCAACTCATTCGCCTCCAATCTTCGCTTCGAACTTCTCCCCGCTTTGTCTTACTCTCTTCACATCGAACCTAGTATGCAACACATTAACCCAACAATCTCCACCTTGGATTGCATACATCTCCTTTCACACTTGTGCGATTAATTGCATCTAGACTCTTTCTTTTTCTCCTCTTGTAAACAATGCGATTCAGTGGCTTCTTCTGCTAGTCGAATCTGTAATACCCCGAATTCCAATTACATGTAATTCGTAGTACAACAGGATTTTTTACTTTATTTCGTACAATTTTACAAGGAAATTAAAACTTTTTATAACACAACAATGTTTAATACAGAGTTACACAACGAAAGTTAAACTAAAATACAACATGAAATACAACTCTAATATCAGCAACTTAAATATAATCTTTATCATCAACCGACTTTACGTCCTTGCCAATCCAATCAAGCCTTGCACTAAAAATCTGTGGGCACGTTAGTTGCTTACAACCGACGCAATGTTATAAACAGCGATCCTCTCTATGCTGTATTATAACGAAATCTCTTACTTTAACAAACACAAACTTGAATGCTTATAAAAGTGTAAAGAGTGACTATCCTAAAAATGTCAGTGTATGATATGACTTAATGCCTAATGCAAATGTTATACAACAATGACACTAATGCATACTTGTTCAGATTCTATGCATCCCATACTACATAGGTCCGAGGGCAAGCACCTACGTACTCCACATTAAAGGGTTTTATCCCTCGCTATGATAACTACTCTATAATAAAACAAAGTTTAGACATTCCACGAGTACGGATTCCAGTACCAGAGATCCACCACCCGACTATACAGAATACTCGTCGTGCGAACATCCCGCAAATGTCCCTCTAGCCCTAGTATACGCATATACATTGGAGTACGACCTACATCCGCCCGACTAATCATGATCCCGGAATCCACCGTCCAATCAATCATATTTTCGGATTTAATTAAGGCTCGCCTCCATCGCAAGCAGCCACAGTCCCGAAATCCACCGCCCGACTGGGTCTATAGTCCCGGAATCCACCACCCGACTATATAGAGGTCTTCCACTCACGTTTGTCCAAGTTTACTATATCTTCACTTAGAACCTAATTCTTAAGTTTAAACATGAATAAATAATACCACCTAGAGCTAGTTTACCCTCCTACCGGTCTTACAAAAAAATACCGAAAAACGACAACCCATATTGGCCACTTCTAAAAAAAATTCAATTATTCATTTTCATTACTTTTGCCGGTACCTGGGTATCACTAAGCCTCTAGAATCAATATCTTTCCATATTCAACAACTTGGGGTACTGATACCCTTATAATTCATGTTCATGTATTCATAATTCATTCAAATTCTTTCATTCATTCTTATTTATCTATATAATAAAACACAAAGAAAGCTATCAAGTGGCTCTCCTTCAATCCCCTCAAAATCAAAGGCCCAGATTTAACCGCACAAAACACATTTCCCCTCCCCCCTCTAAAAAAAAGTTTTCCCCCAAAACAAATTCTTTATTTATTTAATTATCTCTTTCTCTCTCTTTCTCTCTCTCTATATATATACACACACACTTATGGAAAAACCAACTTTTATTTATAACTAATTATTGTCATACTATTCAAACTTGAGCTACATAATTTTTGATTGGGCAAAAGCCAAAGTACCCCCCAACGTTTGGCCCGAGTACAAAATGCCCATACAACGTTTGAAAAAGTACAATAAACCCATTCTTCCGTTAACTTAACCCTTTCCGTTAACTTATAATTATTAAATTACTTTTTTACCCTTACCCTTTTATATTCAATCTTTTTTTTTTTCCTTTCTTCATTCTTTTTTTCTTCCATGCAATGTGCCTTCTTTCAGCCTCATTATGTGATATCCATAACATTAGGTTTGATCGTATCCTGTGAAACAAGTAACCGTTACAAAGATAACAATTAACAAGTAATAAACCAAATTAGATTTTCAGTCGTATCCTGTGAAACAAGTAACCGTTACAAAGATAATAAGTAATAAACCAAAATTTTTAGTCGATAGCAACAAGAAGAATCATAACAGAGGCTATTTCACTGACGATTAGAATAATAAAAAAGAAAAGGAAATGGTACATGGGCTCAAGCCTTTGGCCTCATATGACAGCATGAGTCTCAGTCAAGAATCCCACAACATGATTGCTATTTACAACACTAGAATGAACCCTAGTATTAGTGTATTAATTACAATGATACACCATTATTAATAACTACAGCAGAAATATGTTATTCATTTATAGCAGTCAGCAGTTATTCATGTCGATATACATCACTGAAACTGAAAGGGCACTTTCGCACTTGCATCATCCTACTTGTACGACACGGCATTTTGAAAATATTTATGAACTTGAAGTTAAAAGCATGCAGACACTTACATGAAAGATGTTCCTGCTGGCAGCTATATGCATTGCTAGGGGGAAAACATGTTATTTAGTTTCTACAAAATCTCGGCTTCGATCATCTAGGTGAGGAGCAACACTTCAAACATAGCAGACCTTAATTTCAAGCAATAGACGACGGGATGGACAACTTCAAATGACAGTACATTTCATATATAGGTCAGAGTGTAGATTTACGTGTTCATTTACGTGTTCATTTATAGTCAAAAAGGAATGAAGAAAGGGAAAAAAAGATTGAATATAAAAGGGTAAGGATAAAAAAGTAATTTAATAATTATAAGTTAACGGAAAGGGTTAAGTTAACGGAAGAATGAGTTTATTGTACTTTTTCAAACGTTGTATGGGCATTTTGTACTCGGGTCAAACGTTGGGGGGGTACTTTGGCTTTTGCCCTTTTTGATTTACTATTTACAAGGCTTTTCATATGCTGCATCATTTTGAAGACGTGCCATAAGCACGTGCCCACGGGTAAATCTAGTTCATCAATAAGTACAATCTCAACCTATTCATTTTCAAAATACACTTTTCATATTTATCAAAAACCTTCTCAATACAAGTTAATTAAAATTAAAACATAATCTCTTAAAATTCATCATTTAAAACTCATCTCATCATTTTCCTTTGATTTATTTTAAACCAATTCCTAACATCATTAACCATATATATATTTTTCTTGAGTTCACATCTCATTTAAGCATGAATATGATCTTTATTTTCCCAAAATATAACTTAAAACAGTGATAATATATTTTCAATCACCTCGTTTAAGTAACATTTGCAAAACAGTAAATTCAAAGTCAGAAACTGAATTTCATGCTATTTGTAAAAAAATCATAGAAAATCATATACTTCACGAAACTTTGCGTTATTTATATCAAAATAAAGGTGTACAAGTCTACTACGATTTCTTAGTTATAAGTTTCCTTAAAATACTGTATCTATATCCCTGAATTCTTCGAAATATACAGTAGGGTTGAAATACTAAAATACTGCCACTGTACAGTCTTGTAAAATTCATATAAAATTCAATTCTTTGTGAAAATTTGATTTCTTAGACTTTCAGAAAGTTTAATGAGTCCACTACAACTTCTTAGTTCTGTCTTTTCTCAAATTATTTCATTTACAATGCTGAATTGATCAAAAACCGAAATGTGTACAGATTTTCAACAACCAGTCAACTATTAACCAGTTCTGAGTTTAGATTTTATTAAAATAGTAAACGACCTCCTAATGTTATGAAAATTTAAAGAGATGTTCCTGACATATACAAAATGCTCTAAAAAAAGTTTTAGCTCTAGATTCTAACTATTTTAATAAATACAATTTTCTGATGGGCAAACAAAACTCAAAACAATAACTTTTCTTTGTATGAATTAGTAACTTTGTGTACAAATCTATATCCATATCATTTAATCTAATCATGATGTACTACCATGCAATCAAACAACATTATTTCAATTTATTTACATAACAATCTTTCAATTAGCATGCATTTTCATTCTAAATATCATTATCACAAATTAACCACTATTAATATGTATAAACAATTTTAAATATTAATTTTTCTACACAAGCAATCTATTTTACTTTAGAAAGTAAGAAAGAACATCCACTTTATTTGAAGAAAGAAAATGAACTCCTAGTAGATGGCTCCTAGCTCCAAGAATGAGACTCCCTTCTTCTCCTAGCAAGCCTTCCTTCCTCCAAGCAAGAACTCAATAACTCTGTTTTTCTTTTCCTCTCTTTCTTTTCTTATCTTTTTTATCTTTTCTTTTCTTTTGGTTTTTGGTGCAAAATTTCATGAAGAAAATGGGTGGTATTTATAGGGTTAAATGGGTGAATGAAGAGACACCCATTACCCAAAATGTAAATGTCCATTATCAAAATTAAACACTCACCAACATTACTACCACAAACTCCCAACTCTTCATCTCCTTCATGAATTGGACAACTCTTGGATTTTCCACATGTGCACACTTCTCATTAATTTGTTTAATTATTTTTTTATAGACTAAATGTATATACTTGTTACATGACAAGTGTAGGATTAAAAGTGTTTATTAAAAAAAAATGTAGATTAACTAATGGGCTTTTCTTTTAATTAGTGGTTTCTCTTTTAATTGACTTAGTGGTATTTAAAATAAACTTCAGGCCTACGAGTTTTTAATAAAAAATAACAAAATGTGAAATAAAATGATAAATAAATGTGCGTGACATCTTAGAAAATTTTAGAAATAAAATGCACAAAAAAATTTACGTGCAATGCACACAAATATATTAAAATTAATTCAGGAGAATGAAAACAGTCAAAATACAAAACTTGTATATGTAATAATGTTATGAATATTTCACGTAATGGAAAATATATGTAATCGACACGTGTATTAAAACACGTGCAATGTACGTAAAACACAAAGATTAAAATAAATATTTGAGTTGGCTAAAATAGAATTGAAATGAGTTTTGAGAAAACAGATAACATATAAATAATCAGAATATAAGATACGTATGACATTTATATAAAAATATTTTACGAATATTACTCGTAACGGTACAAAAATACACGTGCATAACACACGAGGGCAAAATTGTCATTACCCTATTTTGCGGGGTGTTACAGAATCTATCTTCACCGGTTATTTATCCAATAATATGCCCCAGTAGATGTCTTCAAGGAGGAACCATCCTCCACATGAACTCCACTGACCTCGAGGCATCCTTGACATCCCAAATATATTAGAGCATCGTGATCTCGCTTCAATGATTGTAGTGGCGACGACTAGATGCCTTAGGAATGATATACTTTAAGAAACCATCCGAGTCTTTCCGTTCCCAAAAAACTTGTAGAGGTTGTGTTGAACACCTCTCATTCCTTTCATCATCTTACGAAGACATTCCCAAACTGATAGAACTCTACCTTGAACTGTGTACCTACAGCCCCGTGCTTCCAGAGTTCTCAAGCATTTTAGGTTCTGTTTCAACAAAGGAACATGCACGACTTTCTCCAATGTGAACCCCTTTCCATTTGACATTTCCAACTCAACTGTCCCCTTACCCATTATGTTACAACTCTCACCAGTCCTCATCCTCACAAAACGACTTGTTATATACTTGTAACTAGAAAACATCCCATTCTTGGAGCAAATATAAGAAGAATTACTCGAATCAAGAATCTAACCAGAATCCACATCATTAGAACTTAAAACAAGAAGACACTCTAAGTTTTCACCTGGTTCAACGATACTGATTATTTTGGCACCCTTCTAATTCAATAAATTATGATAATCCCTCTTGTAATACATAATCCATCTTCAATGGTGGCAACAGATCACACCCTTTATAACACCCTGCAAAATTGAAAATGATAATTTTACCCCTGATGTGTTATGCACGTGTATTTTGTACCGTTACTGGTGATATCCGTAATGCATTTTAGTATAAATATCATACTTATTTTGTATTTCAACTATTTATGCATTTCACTTATTCTTAAAATTCTTTTTATCCTATTTGAGCCAATTCAAATATTAAATTTTAATATTTGTGTTTTTACGTACATTGCACGTGTTATCAATGCATGTGTCAATTACGTATAATATTTTTTATGAGTTACAATTATTTATTTTATGACTTATTCGAATTTGTTTTATAAACGGAAATTCATTTTTCCTCCTATTTTGATTAAAATATTTTTATACGTGCGGTACAAGTATTTTTCTGTGTATCTATTGATTACACTACGACATATATATAATGAAATATTTTTTGTATGTTACATTCCGATTATTTATAAATATTTTTCCATTGATAAAATTGGTTTCATATCTGAATATTTGTTTTACGTGCGACGCACGTGTTTGCAGTGCACGTATTAGTTGCATTCTTTTTCAAAATAAAATTTTATAAAGTATATGTGTCTATTTTTATTCATACATGAAAAATCTAATTTATAATTAAACTGAAATAAATTTATTTAAATATTTACTATATAGTATAACCTATATTTTAAATTATATATATATATATATATATATATATATATATATATATATATATATATATATATATATATATAAAGTGTGTGCATGTGCAATGCAAGTGCACGTGTTTTTTTTATATGAGAGCAATCCGGCTGCACATGGGTGATGGGAGAGAGTGAGTGGAGTTAGTGGGTGATGATGGGTAGTTAGTTACAATAAATACTCCTAAATTACTTATATAAATACCCTACACCCCGAGCCATTCTAAACACACCTTAATCAAAATCAAAGTAAAAATCCCAAACAAAGAATAGGCAGGAAGCATTTCGGGAGCTTGCTGGTCTCGATTTTGGTGGATTAATTTGGCTTGATTTTGGCATTCTATGTAGGGAATTGCAACTAAGAGGTGGGTGTTTCTTGAAAACTTTCTAAATTATGTAGAATGAAGCATGCTAGTTTGACATATGAGTAGTTGTAGAATTGTGATGAATGTAGATTGCATAATGTTGTTTTAATTATGCCATGATTTGTTAAAATGAAGTTGTGGCTAAAATAAATGACTAGAAGTCTAGAACTCCTTTGGATTGGAGAGAGAACAAGAAAATACATTTAGTGGGTTGTTGGAATAAAAATCTCCAAATCGATGCATGTTAGAACGTTCTTATAATAGTCAAATTAATGCAACTGTATGAAAAAGTTTTAAAATGCTATTATAGTAGAGAAATATGGAAATAGTCTCGCAAATGTGTATTTTATTGGTATAAAGAATTTTTATAATGATGTTTTGAAGAGAGACAATAGTTTATTTAAAAGTTGATAATGTGAGTTCTTTAATGCAAATTGGGAAGAAAATTTATTACATTATCAAAAATAAGAGTTTTATAAGGTTTAATTATATGCTGCTATACTGTATTTTTAAAGAAAATATTCTGGAAGAAAATTTGATTTGAACGATACAAAGTAGTTAAGAAATCGAAATTTTGTAAAGGAAAGTTATAAACAGATAAGAAGTATAAAGATATTTCAACCTCTTCATGACAGAGAGTGGGCTTGGGAATACTAGTTTTCAGTGTGAGTGTAGAGCGCTGTGAACAGTGTTGTTGGTCTTGTGTGCGAGTCTTGTAGAGACTCTGTTTTTATTGAATTTTGATTTTATCCCAACTCACCAAAACCTGTGCAAAAGGTTATTGAGTTTCACTTCTATCACCAGCCGCCTTTGGGCTTTCTGTTCTTCGGGTGCGCTTTGAGTTGGTCACTGTAGCTGGGTGGAGGTCTCGGGTTCGAATCCGCCAGCCCACTTTTAATTGTTTTCTTGATTTTTTGAGTTTTAAGGAGTATTAAGCAACAAAAAAAAATTCTTTTTAAGGAGTATTAAATTGGGAAAAAAATCTTTTTATTCCTCTAAAATTTTCTAGACTTTATAAAAATATTTCCACAATATTTTGATATATTTTGTGAGAATTGAAAGTGGAATTTACATTGAGTAATGTGTGGAAGGGCTCAAAAATTTAATTAAAAATGTGACTCTTGTATGATTAAAGAAAGACAAAATTTGAATGCAATTTGAGTCTCTTGACAAGATTTTTATAATATTTGACTAAGAATATTTGAATTGCATACAATGCTATAAGTGGTTAATTTGTTAATGGAAGTTGAAGGGAGTTACTTCTTGTTATAAGAATATAAAGAAATGTTTTGAGAAAGAGATTGTGAATAAAGAAATGAATAAATTGAGTTTTTCATGAATGATAGCTACAAGAGTAAGATGATTTGATTGATATGAGAATGAATAAAGTTGAGGATATGAATAGAGTAAATTTTAATACATGAATATTGAAGGGTATGAGTACCCATGAATTATAGAACATGAAAGGTTGTGATCTAGAAGTTTAGTGAGACCTGGGTATCGACAAATGTTGAAATAATTGATTGATTTGAGATATAGCTATATGGGATATTTCGATGTTTTTGTTTAAGTCCGGTAGGAGGGGAAGCTAACTCTAGGTATTATAATTTATTCATGTCTTGAACTTAAGAATTAGACACTAAGTGAAGATGTAGTAAAACTTGGGCAAACGTGAGTGGAGGGCCTCTATATAGTCGGGCGATGGATCTCCGAGACTATAGACCCAGTCGGGCGGTGGATTCCGGGACTATGGTTGCTTGCGATGGAGGCGAGCCTTAATTAAATCTGGAATCATGATTGATTGAGCGGTGGATTCTGGGATCATGATTAGTCGGACGGATAGTAGGCCGTACTCCAGTGTATATGCATATACCGGGGCTAGAGGGACACTTGCGGGGTGTTCACACGACGAGAATTCTGTATAGTCGGGCGGTGGATTCCGGGCCTGGAATCCGTACTCGTGGAATGTTTAAAACTTGTTTTATTACTGGGTAGTTATCATGGTCAGAGATTAAACCTTTTAATGTGGAGTACGTAGGTGTTTGCCCTCGGACCTATGTTGTATGGGATGCATAAAATCCGAACAAGTATGTATTAGTGTCATCTTAGCGTAAAACATCTGCATTAGGCATTAAGACATCACATACACTGACATATTTAGACTAGTCACTTTTAACACTTTGTTTACATTCAAGTTTGTGGTTTGTTAAAGTATTAAAGAATCGTTATATTTTCGGCATAGCGAGGATGACCATGTATAATATTGCGTTGGTTGTAAGCAACTGACGTGCCCACAGTTTCATATGCAGGACTTGGAATTTACAAGAAGATATAAAGATGAATTTGATGCTGATGATTACTTAAATGCTAAAGTTATTACAAATGTATATTTATCATGTTGTACTTTATTACTTTCCGCTGTGTTGTGATGTAAAAAGACTTTGCTGTAATAAAAAGTTCAAAATTCCTTGTAAAATTGTACGAAGTGAAGTGTAGATACTGTTGTGCTACGAATTACCGTATTTTGGAATTTGGGGCGTTACACCCTTACGCGCACTTTCTCTTCTAATTGAAGTTCACATGTTACATCCACCGCCATGCAACTCAAAGAAATAGATCCTAATTTATGAGTTTCCTTCGTAAGTTCGTCCTCCTTCAAGCCTTGATCACACCGGCCACTGATAGCTTCTCCTTGGCAGTTTTCCTATGTAGCATAATGGTTATCAACTGCTGGTACAAATGTGGCAGTGAATATTTCAAGTTGAAAGTTCTATCATCTTCGCTAAGATCATTTGTGTTTATCGCATTCAATTTGGATAACATCTTATTGAATTCTGCTATATGATCATAAAGAGTGGTAGCTTTCTTCATTGAGAAACAAAATATTTTTCTCGTCCAGTATATCCAATCCAATAACGACGATCCCGAATATTCAATTATGAGTCTCACGTGCTTGTCTCCTCAAGCAAGTTGTACTTGACATCGTCCGCCAATGACAACCGGATTAAACTCAAGGCTTTTAAGCAAATCGCATCCCACTTCCCTTGCTTCATGTTGGATGGTTTTCCTTTATCTCCTTCATGAGCAAGATGCCTGCCCCTTTGAACTAATACGTCGTACATGTCCACCTTCCAGAGATTAAAGTTAATCTTACAGTCGAATTGCTTGATCTACTATGATCTGTAATCTTCACCAAGGAACACGAACAACTTGACGCTCTAATACCACTTATTGGGGTCAATTATTAGAGTTGTTGACTTTGATACCACTTTGTAGAGCAATCTAATCGGCACAGGGGAAGTCTTTGTGTGACAACCAATCACAATGAACAACCAAGCAATAGTAGACTACACAAAATACCAAACCCACATTTTTTTCTTGGTTCAGAGAACATAATCCGGGAGAGAAATAACTGAGATATTATTCAACTAAAGAAGATATAAGAGTTACAATACTCTCATTAAGAACATATCTATCTTTGTAATCCGGGAGAGAAATAACTGAGATATTATTCAACTAGAGAAGATACAAATTCCGTTTCGAAAATTCTGGCTGCAAGATCAGATCTTTGTAAATCTTGTCTCTAAGTGCCTTTCCTCTATTACACGCTCTTCCGGCCTTGGTCGCATCCTACTTAAGCTTCACGCTATCAAATACGGTTGCAAGATTTGGCGTAAAGAGAGATTGGCTAATGCCAACTTTCTTAAAAATTACCTCATCTCCTCCATTGAATCCATTGATAAGCTTAAAGAGCGTGGCCCTATATCTGATTCCCTCCGTTCCAAACGTTTCTCTTGTAAGCGAGAGTTCGCTGACATTGTTCACAACGAGCACATTAAATGGGCCCAGAGGGCTAAGTGTCGTTGGCTTAAGGAGGGTGATGGTAACACCTCTTTTTTCCATAACTTCGCGTTGCATCGTCAACGCTGCAATCGTATTTCTTCCATTGTCGACAACGACAATTAGTTAACTTCTGATTCTGATATCCATGCTTCTTTCCTTCGTTTTTATAAAAACCTTTTGGGATCCTATAAACAACAATCCATTCGGCTGGACTGGGATCAGCTGTATGGTCATCATACTCATGATCTGTCTAGTTTGGAAGATCCTTTTTTCTTGGAGGAGATTAAGTCAGCTGTATTTTCATTAAAAAGCGATTATGGTCCAGGTGCTGACGGCTTCCCCTCTTTTTTCTTCCAAAAGTTTTGGGATCTCCTTAAAGATGATCTTCTGAAGATGTTCAATGATCTGCACCATGGGTGCTTTTCATTTGATCGTATCAATTACGCGCACATCTATCTCATTCCTAAAATCATGGGAGCGCACTCGGTCACCAACTTTCGACTGATTAGCCTTCTCAACACTACTTTTAAGATCATTATGAAAGTTCTTTCAACTCGCCTCAGTTCTATTAGCTCTCTCCTCATTGACCCTGTTCGGTCGGGTTTTATTAAAGATCGTTTCATCCTTGATAGCGTGGCTTCTGCCCAAGAAATCATTTTTGAATGCCATAGATCCAATTCCGAGGGGATATTGTTAAAATTAAATTTTTAAAAAGCATACGATAGTGTCAGTTGTGATTTCCTTTTTGAGATCCTCTTCCATCGAGGATTCGGTCCTAAGTGGATCGCCTGGATTAAGTCCAGTCTATTCTCCGGCACCTCGTCCATTCTCATTAATGGTACGGAAGACAACAAATTCAAGTGTAAGTGTGGTCTTCGTCAAGGTGACCCCATTTCTTCCCTCTTATTCGCTCTTGTTGCCGATGTATTCAGTAAGTTACTCCGTAATTCTTGGGCTGCTAATTTCATCGAAGGTCTTGGTGGCTCTCAGAGCTTCCATGGTGATATGGCTAAAAATAGGATTAAATCGGGACCGTTCACATCGGACACGAATCTTAAAGCTCAGGGGTAAAACGGTAATTTTACCTACTAACGGGTCTGAAATGGGAACTGGGTCTTTCTTCACGACCCAATAACCCACGAACGGATCCACCTCAACTGGGTACGGGTCCCAACCCAAAACACACCCAATCCAGAAAAGATAGAATTAGGGTTTCTGATTAATCCTAATCAACGGCCCTGATTCACGTCTATCTTCTCACCGGGAATTAGGGATTACATTCCTAATCTGTTTACTAGGAGAATATTCCTTATCAGATCACGGGGATTACATTCCTAATTTGATCCCTAAGATGCCTATAAATACCCCCCATCCATCTCCATTAAGAGGTAATCAGTATTTTGCCAATTTGCGCTCTTTCTTAATCATTTCTGATTACTGACTTGAGTGTCGGAGGGTGCGTCGCCGGGATCAACCCCGGTGTCTCGCACTTTTTGCAGGTGTACGGTAGGAGTCAACGGTTAAACCTCGGCGGAACAGGTTAGAGGTTTGCTATTCAGGTTTTTCACGAATCCACAAATTCTATCTGTTTACCCCCACACCAGATTTAGCGGTAACAGATTGGCGCCGTCTGTGGGAACACCAAACGAATAGCAGCCCCTCTTCCCGTTGGTCCGATCTTCTCCAGCCATGCCTCCGAGAAAAGTCAGGTCCAGAGGGTCCAACCGCGGGCCCAACCCCGCCGATCAGCAAGTGGTAGTCCCCGTCCAACCCGCTCCGCAGCAGGGACAACCCCCGCCTCAAGTGGAGGACCCTCTTCAACAAGATCAGCCTCCTCCTCAGAACCAGCAACCCCCCAAGGGTCCTTCTGGTCCACAGAACGCCGGCGCGGGGGGCTCCCGCATGAAGCAACCGCTCAATCAGGACCGCGTCTCCATACACAATGCCTCTACGGATTCCATGGCCTCTCACAATCCTCAAAATCGGCAGAAGGTGGAGGACCTACGCTACCGTATGGACGAGAAGCGGGCCCGAGAGGGAGCCTCCCGCCAACAACGTCCGGGTGAGCGATCCCCTCACCGCCGAGACTACAGAAGATCCCCTGTCCGAAGGGGAAGGAGGGAGTCCCCCGAGCATTACAGAAGAAGACATCGTTCCCCCGTCGGGCGGCAACACCCAAGGAACGATGAGGCACCCATCACCCGTGCCGAGTTCCAACAATTCCAAGCAATGGTACAACAGGCTCTCAACCTCCGTCCTCACAACAACAATGCCCAAAGGGGTCCTACTCCCCTGCGGGTCCAGAGTCCTCACCACCAACAGTGTACTCCTAGCCCTCGCCGTTCCCAGGGTTACCATCGCCACAGTCCTCGCTCCCCCTCCTACGAAGACGAGTCCAGAGGCTCGTTCGACTACAATCGGAGGGACGATGCCCTATACTGCCGTCTCCACGAGATGGAAAGGCGCATTGGCCAGATCGACCCGGGGAGAAGAACAGAGGGGCAGGACCCTCCGTCCAAGCCGACCTCCTTTTTCCCGAACCATAATGGATGCGCCAGTGCCCATCGGTTTTAAAACTCCTCAATTCGAGACTTACTCCGGGGAAACTGACCCCGTTGACCACATTGAGAGCTTCAAGACTCTCATGCTTATCCATCAAGCTTCCGATGCTCTGCTATGCAAGACCTTCCCCACAACTCTCAAGGGTCCGACCCGAGAATGGTACTCTCGCCTTGCCCCATCCTCAATATTCTCATTCGAACAGTTCGAGACCCTCTTCATCACCCATTTTGTAAGTAGTCGTAGAACTGAGAAGACCAGCATTTCGCTACTATATCTCCACCAGAAGAAGGGTGAGAAATTGAGAGACTATGTGAAGAGGTTCACAGCCGAAGCCAGATCCATAGCGTCCCTCGACCAGTCGGTCGCTGCAGCAGCATTTCAATCCAATGTCTTCAATTCCAGCCTCCGCTCCTCTCTTGCTAAGAAACCTCCACAGAACTTTGCCGACCTCCTTCTCAGGTGTGAAAAGTACATTCGGGCCGAAGAGGCTCTTGACCCCCCTACTCTTGAGGAGACATATTCCGGGAACAAACGGAAAAGCACAAGCGAAGAGGGGTCCCAAAAATCCCAGAAGGACGACAATGGCCAGCGCCGCCCGGCTCCTCGTTTTGAGAAGTTCACCCCCCTCATTGCCAATATATCAGAAGTTCTTATGGAGGTGGACAAGGAAAGGCTACTCCGTGCTCCCCCTAGAATGAACACACCTGGCAAGAAGAGGAATAAGGATAAGTGGTGCCGCTTTCACAGGGACCACGGCGACGACACGGATGATTGTCGGGCTCTCAAGGAGGAGATCGAAGAACTCATACAGCGGGGGCACCTTACCAAGTTCGTCCAAAAAGATGGGCCGAGCTTCCCTACTAAGGAGCCAACGAACGAACGGAAAGGCCCGCCGAGCTTCAAGACTCAGAACCTCCCAGCTCCTCTCGAGAGGTCTTCACCTTATCATAGAATTAGGATCTTGATTTTCAATAAGGCCGATGCTTGTAACTCGGCCAACAACATGTAATAATGGCTCGCCTTATTGAAGCAACCACTTAGTTTATTTCAATAAAACTTTACATTTTTTCATTGGAAATTGTTGCTCTTGCTTCATCTCAATCTCTCCGAGTCACGACCCGCAAAATGGCGAGTTCGGAGTCCAGCTTCTTCTACATGGCTGCTCCCGCAACTTACTAAGCTCTAACAACGAGGTCGGAGTCCAACACTTGGCTCGATTCCGCTTCAAATTACTCGCTCATAAGCGGGTAAGAAGTGGTTCGCCATTCGGAATTGCTCCTACACCTCGTTAATCCCTCTAACGATGGTTCCGGAGTCCAACACTTCGCTCGACTCTGCTTCAAATTACTCGCTCATAAGCGGGTAAGAAGTGGTTCGCCATTCGGAATTGCTCCCACAACCGTTGAATACCTCTACCGATGGTTCGGAGTCCAACACTTGGCTCGATTCCTCTTCAAATAACCTGCTCTTCAGCAGGTTAGAAGTGGTTCGCCATTCGGAATTGCTCCCACAACCGTTGAATACCTCTACCGATGGTTCGGAGTCCAACACTTGGCTCGATTCCTCTTCAAATAACCTGCTCTTCAGCGGGTTAGAAGTGGTTCGCCATTCGGAATTGCTCTCACAACCGTTGATTCTCTCACGTAAGCAGCGAGTTCGGAGCTAAAGCTCTCCCCTAGAGTTGCTCCTCACACTCGTTTCACAAATTGCTCTCTTCCAGATCCGAGCTCTTCACTCCGCTCGCTCCCGAAGAGGACCTCTGCTCAACGAGTTTGGAGCACAACTCTCTCCTAGAGTTCCTCCTCACACTTGTCTCACAAATAGCTCTCTTTCAGATCCGAGCTCTTCACTCCGCTCGCCTCCGAAGCGGACCTCTTCTCAACAAGATCGGAGCTCACAACTCTCTCCTAGAGTTGCTCCTCAAACTCATCTCACAAATGGCTCTCTTCTAGAGCCGAGCTCTTCACTCCGCTCGCCTCTGAAGCGGACATCTTCTCAACAAGATCGGAGCTCACAACTCTCTCCTAGAGTTGCTCCTCACACTCGTTTCACAAATAGCTTTCTTCCAGATCCGAGCTCTTCACTCCGCTCGCCCCCAAAGTGGACCTCTTCTCAACGAGTTTGGAGCACAACTCTCTCCTAGAGTTCCTCCTCACACTTGTCTCACAAATAGCTCTCTTCCAGATCCGAGCTCTTCACTCTGCTCGCCTCCGAAGCGGACCTCTTCTCAACAAGATCGGAGCTCACAACTCTCTCCTAGAGTTGCTCCTCAAACTCCTCTCACAAATGGCTCTTTCTTAGAGTCAAGCTCTTCGCTCCGCTCGCCTCCGAAGCGGACCTCTTCTCAACAAGATCGGAGCTCACAACTCTCTCCTAGAGTTGCTCCTCAAACTTGTCTTCCAAATGGCTCTCTCCTAAAGCCAAGCTCTTCGTTTTGCTCACCTCAAAGGACGGGTCTTCCCATGGCTCTTACAAGGGTCTTCCTAGCACAAGGGTCTCCCCAGCACAGCTTCTCCGCCCCTAGGAGTGGAGCTCCTCTTCCAAAATCCCCAAGACCAAAACACTCCTCAACTTCATGAAGACAAGAATATTGCGGGGCTATTTTGACCATGAAGGAGGGTGAATTTTCATCTCACTCCTAAAGAGAAGTCGTAGATCTTCGAATTAGCTTCGAAACAAGGGGTCGCACGCCCCAAGCCGACCTCCATAGCACCGGGAACATCGAAAACTCTCCTCAACCTCATGTATACAAGGATATTCTCTAGCTGTTTTGACCATGAAGGAGGGTGAATCTTCATCTCACTCCTAAAGAGAAGTTGTAGGTCTTCGAATTAGCTTCGAAACAAGGGGTCGCACGCCTCGAGCCAACCTCCGTAGCACCGGGAACATCGAGAAGAACTCTGCATGGAAAAATTGGGGTTCGGCACCAGCTGCCGAGCGTTCTTGACACCGACCGACCCTGTTATAGGGGAAAAGTTGGGGTTCGGCACCAGCTGCCGAGCGTTCTTGACACCGACCCTGTTATAGGGGAAAAATTGGAGTTCGGCACCAGCTGCCGAGCGTTCTTGACACCGACCCTGTTATAGGGGAAAAGTTGGGGTTCGGCACCAGCTGCCGAGCGTTCTTGACACCGACCCTGTTATAGGGGAAAAGTTGGGGTTCGGCACCAGCTGCCGAGCGTTCTTGACACCGACCCTGTTATAGGGAAAAAATTGGAGTTCGGCACCAGCTGCCGAGCGTTCTTGACACTGACCCTGTTATAGGGGAAAAGTTGGGGTTCGGCACCAGCTGCCGAGCGTTCTTGACACCGACCCTGTTATAGGGGAAAAATTGGAGTTCGGCACCAGCTGCCGAGCGTTCTTGACACCGACCCTGTTATAGGGGAAAAGTTGGGGTTCGGCACCAGCTGCCGAGCGTTCTTGACACCGACCCTGTTACGGGGAAAAATCGGACCTCGGCACCCCTTCGCCGAACGCTCTCAGCACCGACCCACAAACAACACAAAAAAGAAAAAGGGGCTATAGGGTCGGGTTCAGACCCGTTAAGGATCCGAACCCAAACCCGTTATCTCTCCTCCCCTTCCTCTTCAGCCATCTTGGCGCCAAACCCAAGCAAAAACCAAAAAACCAGCTCCTTTCTTCACCGAGCGTCCATGCGAAGCAAACCCAACGGAGAACTCCTTCTCCATGGCCAAGCTCCATGCTCAAAGCCGAACTCACCCCCTCCATCGTCAAGCTCCATGCTCAAAGTCGAACCCACTTTCCCTCCTTCTCCTCCTACGTTCGGCGCCAAAACCAGAAAAAAAAAGCAAAACCCAAATGCCGAGTTCTCCACCGCTTCGAGCTCCGAACTCGAGCTCCGTCTCCCCCGTCGAGCTCCCGACCTCGACTCCATCGCCAAGCTCGTAGACGAGACACGACCGGACGCCGTCGTCACTGAGCTCTGCCGAAGCTCAGTTGCCGACCTCCTCCATCGCAAGCTCCCCTCACGACTGAGCTCCGAACTCGAGCTCCGTCTCCTCCGTCGAGCTCCTGACCTCGACTCCATCGCCGAGCTCGGCCCATCTCCCTCGCCGACTGCCTCCTCCATCAAGCTCCACTCCAACTCCAAATGCCGAGTTCTCCACCGCTTCGAGCTCCGAACTCGAGCTCCGTCTCCCCCGTCGAGCTCCCGACCTCGACTCCATCGCCAAGCTCGTAGACGAGACACGACCGGACGCCATCGTCACTGAGCTCTGCCGAAGCTCAGTTGCCGACCTCCTCCATCGCAAGCTCCCCTCGCGACTGAGCTCCGAACTCGAGCTCCGTCTCCTCTGTCGAGCTCCCGACCTCGACTCCATCGCCGAGCTCGGCCCATCTCCTTCCCAAGCTGCCTCCGTCGTCGAAGCTCCGAACTCCAACTCCCTCGCCGAGCTATCGCGGGCACCTCGAGCTCTCCTTCTTGTCGACCTCCGAAGACGGGCTCCCCCCGTCGATTTCCACTTTGAGCCGCCGGCGCTTCAAAAATGGAGAAGACGAAGGGAGAGAAAGAAACGAAGGAGAGAAGAAGAAAGAACAGCAGCACGGAAAAAGAAAAAAAAAAGTCAAACTTTGACTGCCACGTGTCGTCCACTTGGACTTCGGCCGCCTTTTCCGAGCGTTCATGGAACCGACCTTGTTACACCCAAAAAATGGCCTCTTCTTCCTCCTCCCGATGCGCGCTCGCTTGATCGTGATCAACGCACACGATCGCGCCACGTGTCCAGGTAATATTTTATTTATTTATTTATTTGTTTTAATTATTTAAAAAATCCGAAAAAATATTTAAAAATCGAAAAAAAATTAAATAAAAATTCTAAAAATAATTATAAATTCAGAAAAATTATTTTAAAATTCTGAAAAATATAATTATTTAATTAGAATAATTATTTAATATTTTCGATAATTAATTATTTAATTCGAAAAATGAATAAAAAATTCAAAAAAATGAGATAAAATTCAGAAAAATCTGGAAAAATCACCAAAAATCCAGAAAATTCTGAGGATATTTTTGGGTATTTTACAAGCCCAGAATGACACCGCTACACCCCCGAGCAAGATCCAAACTCCCTTAAGAACACCGATAAAATCCCGTACGCCATTAGAACAACAAAACTACTCCTCAAAGACTGAAAAACTCAGTCTGTAGGAGTGGGGGGCTCGTGATATGACTAAAAATAGGATTAAATCGGGACCGTTCACATCAGACACGAATCTTAAAGCTCAGGGGTAAAACGGTAATTTCACCTACTAACGGGTCTGAAATGGGAACTGGGTCTTTCTTCACGACCCAATAACCCACGAACGGATCCACCTCAACTGGGTACGGGTCCCAACCCGAAACACACCCAGTCCAGAAAAGATAGAATTAGGGTTTCTGATTAATCCTAATCAACGGCCCTGATTCACGTCTATCTTTTCACCGGGAATTAGGGATTACATTCCTAATCTGTTTACTAGGAGAATATTCCTTATCAGATCACGGGGATTACATTCCTAATTTGATCCCTAAGACGCCTATAAATACCCCCCATCCATCTCCATTAAGAGGTAATCAGTATTTTGCCAATTTGCGCTCTTTCTTAATCATTTCTGATTACTGACTTGAGCGTCGGAGGGTGCGTCGCCGGGATCAACCCCGGTGTCTCGCACTTTTTACAGGTGTACGGCAGGAGTCAACGGTTAAACCTCGGCGGAACAGGTTAGAGGTTTGCTATTTAGGTTTTTCACGAATCCACAAATTCTATCTGTTTACCCCCACACCAGATTTAGCGGTAACACGTGGTGTCCTGAATTTTCAATATGCTGACGACATCATCATCTTTGCGAAACCCAATGGGTGTACCTTACAGAACCTTAAGTTACTTCTTTATATCTTTGAAAGCGCTTCAGGCTTATCCATTAACTTTCATAAAATCGTTGGTTATTTGGCTTGGGGGGGCTCTCAACCGTCAAGTCGAAATTGCTCAATTCTTCAACTGTGCCTCCGCCTCATTTCCCATTCAGTATCTAGGTATTCCCTTGAGATGGGGAAAATTACATAAATCCGATTGGATTCCGATGATAGAAAAAGTTGAAGCTAGATTTAACAATTGGTCTGGGAAGCACCTATCTCGAGGTGGTCGACTAATACTCGTTAACTCTGTCCTCTCGTCTGTTCCTTTATATATGATGTCCTTTTTTTACTTTCCCTCTTGGGTCATTAAGAGGATTGATCAGATTAGAAGAAATTTTTTCTGATCGGGTGCCGATATTTATAGAGCGGGTACTCTATGCAATTGGAAGATGATTTGCACTTCCAAGGCAGCTGGTGGCTTAGGGGTTCTCAATCTCAGGAATCAAAATTTAGCACTTCTGGGTAAATGGTTATGGAGAATATTGAAATATGATCAATTGCTCTGGGCTAGCCTGATAACACATAATTGTTTCAAGCGGCGGAGGGTCTGGGAATTCAGCCCCTCCCTCTACCGCAAGGCTTCCCCCTTTTGGAAGGGTGTTTGGAAAGTTGCCAATTCTTTTCAATGTGGCATTTCCCATGTTTGTTTCGACGTGTCAAAGACCAAGTTCTGGTCTGACCTTTGGATTGGTAATCTTAAGCTTGCATCCGCTTTCCCTTGAGTCTACCAACTTGCCACCAACCCGTCTGCAATAGTATCGGATTATGTTACTATTCAAAACAACCATAGGGATTAGCACATTCCATTCAGTAGCAACCTCCCTTCATCGCTTGTGCCTGATTTCAACCTTCTCTTATTATGCTTAAACAATTACTACTGGCATCCCAAAGAAGATTTTAATTAGTGATGGACCAGTTCAGGTACTTATTCTGTTAAATCTTTTCATAATTTCCTTAACTTTGGTGGTGTCATTTCTCCGTTTGCAAAGTCCATTCGGAGTAGTTGTGCGCCTTTGAATTCTAAAGTTCTAACATGGCTCGCCCTTAACAACAAACTTCTTACTGTGGAGGTGCTTAATAGAATGAATTTAGCGACTGGCCAATTATGTTCCTTTTGCCTCTTTGGGCATGAAGATGCCGATCACCTATTTCTCCACTGCAGTTTTATTTGCCCGTTGTGAAGGATCTGTGTTCTCGCTTGGCAGGTTCCTGCAATCCCCTCCTTGTTCTTTTCCTGTTGGAAGTCACATTTAGTGAGGAAAGAATTTCGCAATTCTTGGTTCCTCTCTATCATGGCTATCAGTTGGGTTGTTTGGTCAGAAAGAAACAAACGTATTTTTTTACACACCTCGTCTACAATAAATACTATTATTGATGAGTTTTTATTCTTCTCTAAACATTGGCCTTCCACTTTAACGCGTGATAAAGTGGCAGCCTTGAGTCTTTATCGTCTTGATGAGGCTGCTTTTATCTTACGTTCTTCTAACACCATTCTTCCTTAAGCTTTTATAATGTTTAATTTCTCCTTTTCCTTTCATTCGTTGTAGGTCTGAGCCTGTTGTAGGCATCGTCTCCTCGTTCTTTGATGTTGTTTGTTGGTTTTTATCGAGGCTTCAGGCCTAGTCTTGGCTGCTCCTTGCCCTTGTGTTCTATCTTTGGTGGTTCTGGTTGTTTTTTTTTTGGTTGGCTGTTCATTTTGTGGTGGTGGTTGCTTTATTTTGTAATGTAGTAGTGGCCGCAATTGTCTTTTGGTGGCTTTGCTTCTCAACTTGAATGTTTCCTTCTTTTTCTTAACACCTGCTATATGTATCTATGTTTATGTTATCCCATGCTGTGGTTCTTTCTTGTTTGTTCTGCTTGGTGGCTGGAATGCGGCACATTTCAGGGCTCATTTTTGTTGTTCCTTGCCTTTCGGTTCTGGCTTTGGTGGTTCTGGCGGTTTAGTTTGTTCGTCTGTTCATTTTGTGGTGGCTATTGCTTTATTTTGAGATTTAGTTGTTACTGCTTTGGTCTTTTAGTGGCTGTCATGCACTACTTGTTTTCTGCCTTCTTGTTCGAAGCTCCTTAAATGTGTATCTGTGATTTGTTATTACTTGTTTGGCTCTGTGGAATGCGGCAGTGGCTTTTGCGCCGTCTGTTTGCGTTCAGGGCGATCTTATCTTGTAAATCCTCTTACAGCATTGTGAGAATCTGTTGTTGCCTTTGTCTTATTGTTGATTGTTGCTCTGTTCGCTTGTTGCGAATGCTTTTTGTGTCCGGTCTTAGGTGTTCCTTTTGTACGAGGTTTGTAGTCTTTCGCCTGGAGGCTTCTCTTTGATCAGTTGCTATTGTCTGACCTGATTGCGTAGGCGCCATCTTTGGATTGGATGCTACGGTCAGCTGAGTTGTTGCACCTGGGGCAGCTGTTTATTGCTCCTTATCCGGGTTTGATCTTGTCGCGGCTCCCCTCCTAGCGCTGTCTGTCTCTCTGGGTCTTGAGCTTCTCTTTTGCAGCTTTCTTGTTTGGTTATTTTGTTGTTTTGCCGAGGCAATGCTCTCCATTGCTTGGTTGTTTACTCTATTTCTTTTGATGTATGCTTTTAGTTTTACGATTTGTAAAATTGGTTCTCGTTGTACATTCTTTTTATTGTTAATATATTTGGCTGGAATCTTACGATTCCATCCTCGTTATAAAAAAAAAGAACATATCTATCTGTCAAGCGTCACTAGAAGATACTCTGCTATTTATGGAAAACTCTGAGATGAAGTACTTGCGCACCTCTTAGTGGAGGCCATTATATTATTATATAGAGATCTAAAGAAGCTCTAGGTGTATAGTCTTTGATCTTTCATCGTTCAATATATTCTGAAGAGAAAGTCACACAATAGGAGCCGTATGATTTGACTTGGAGTACAAACAAAGGCTTAAACAGATCCCCAAAAAAAGGCCCAATAACTGTGGTATGCCGATGTCGGTCGACTGCTGCATTGCAGACGAGAGCCTCCTGGTTGCAATAGACTGCTATAAATAGCAGTCAACTGTCACCTTCCATACAGACATAAAACATCAACCCTTTCGCTCTCAATCATTGCTTCAAATATCTTATCACTTCGCTCTATTTTTTTCATATCGAATCTAGTATACAGGACATAAGTTAAATATAAGCTTTCACTCTGACAAAAAATAAAATTAATTGGGATATTGGAATTTTCTTTTATTTTCTTTCATTGGCATCGATGGATGTATGATAAAAAAGTAAAATTGATGATAAAAATTATTAATAGTGAGACAACAAAATAATTGAACGGAGAACAATAAATCTCCAAAAGTAGAATTTGTTAATCAAGATCCCCACACGGAATTGCACAAATTAGATATGAAAACTTAGGAAAGTAAAGAACACCAACACTTGCATTTTTTGTCACCAGGAGAATTAAAATTACATAATCAAGAAGAGCATGTGATATTTAAGTCGTTGGGTACAATGTTGTAAAAACCGGATCGGAACTGGCACTGTTGGCGGTTTGGTCTCTAGTGAACCGCACTAGTTCTGAAAACCGCTCATACTGTCCCGTTTTTTAAACAGGGTTATTTAGTGAACCGGATGGTTTAGAAAAGAAGAAATTTTTTTGGGTTTTAGAGTTTCGAGCATCCACTATCTTTTTCTATTCTCATTGCTAAATATAGCATTTAGAAATAGAAATAAAAGTAACACGCTGCAGTCGTCCAAATCTTAAAAACAGAAACGATGGAAGAACATCATCCGTCTTTGTATTTTTTTATTTTATTTTAATTTTTTATATAGGTATTCGGTGATTTTAAACGAAAAAAATCAAAAAAAAAAGTCAAAAACTTGACCAAACGGATGAGTTTTGACAATATTTTTTTTTTGGTTTAAAATCATTAAAAAGTCAAAAAAATCAAAAAAAAAAAAGTCAAAAACTGACCAAACGAATGATCTTTGGTGAGTTCTGACTTTTTTTTTAAATTTTCATTTAATTTTTTTTTGGTTTAAAATCATTAAAAAAATAAAAAAAAATCAAAAAAATTAAAATAAAAACACCCATCATCCGTTTGGGTTTTTTTTTCTAGTGATTATTTTTTTTTTAAAAAAAAATTGTTTTCGACGAAGAGACGGAGGATCTTCATCCGTCTCTCGGTTTTTTTAACTAGACGGATGATCTTCATCCGTCCCTTTCGTCAAACGGATGAACATCGTCCGTCTCCTATATTTAGCAACTGTCTAAAGCCTCTCCTAACTTTAGCAGGATACTGTGCGCTCCTATTCTAAATTTTGAGTTTTTAGCAAACGACTGCGAAGCGTTTTTCTAAACCTATTTCTAATTTTTGAGTTTTTAGCCAACGACAGTGGATGCTCTAACCAGCCACCATTTATTTTTTTAAAAAGTGCTACATATGCATGAGATTTTTTCCCAAATTTACATGTAGCTTATCTTTTAGGGGTCAGTGAGTCTTGCCTATTTGTCTTTTTTAGTGATTAATGAACCCACAAATAAGTAAAAGACAAGCCCCATATAAGTTTGGTGTAAAATCTCATATATGTGTAGCAATTTATTTATTTATTTATTGCATGGCTCCATTTTTTGCATGTAATCAAGTAGAAATCTTAATGTTATGGTTAAAATTGCAATAAATTTTTTGAATGTCACATTTTCATTTTTTAATAGAATAAGAATAGAGCCTTACGATACCAGCCAACAAAAATAAATTAATAAAAGGATAGTAGCATACAATTTACAAGGTGTAGAAGGGATGGTAGTAGAACAGAATGCAGGACAACACGGAAAACACCAAATGCAATTAAGAAAATTGTATAAAAAAACAACAACAAGCGCAGACAACTACAATCGTAGGCTGGACAACAAGCGAAGGCCGACAAGCAGCATGCATCAGACATAGAGATAGTCACGGCCCGAGCAAAAAAGCATCAGTAGGAGGAAGAGAGTGAGATCAGATAGCTACAAACATTGGCAACAGCATAGCAAAAAAATAGCAGGAACAACTCAGGAAACATCTGCATAAAAGACCGTTCGCAACAAAAGAATTAATACCCTGCTCAGCGAACAGAAACCGAAAAAAACCTCAATGTACCAACTACAGAGGAACATAAAATTTCATAACATCAAAGAAGCATAATCATACAAAAGGAGAAATATGCCCACAGAAAAAATAATGGACAACAATAGGAGCAAGAATTAAAAGAAAAGAGAAGATCGGACTTACAAGTAGAACGACATTAAGAGAACTTCAAAGGAAACAATATGAGGATATGGAATCCAGAGTCCAGCACAACCAAAACATAAACATAGCTAGAAAACATGATTATGTAAATCATCAAGAGAAACAGTTGCTTGCTACCAGATAATAAAACAAAGAACAATAGAGGAAACCACAACCCAAAACCTTAAGAGAATAACCATAGTAGTACTTCGAAGTAGAGAAAGAGCAAGCCCATCGCAACAAAAAATATTTGTTACAGTTTAACACAAAAAGAAGTAGGAACTGATAACAAAAAAGTTTGTGGGTCGCAAAATATCAGATCCACAAAAGAGCAGAACGAATCCAGGAAGAAGATGCGCTTCGGAGAGGAGGAGTAGATAGCAACCAGGAGAACTTCTAGCGTCTGGGAGTGGGATTTTATCTTTGGGTCTGATGTAATAGATGCTCTAGTATTTTGATGTTTTGCTCAGTGTTCGGGTTGTTTAGCCCGAATTAAGATGTGGTTTATTGTTGTTCTGCCTTCGGGCTTTATATGTTCTATTCCTGTTTCGTTAATTTCCCTTTAATAAAGCGATGACTCTAGTCATCTTTTAATAAAAAAAAAGTGCAGAACGAAGAAATCCCAGTGTCTAGGAGAGTTACATCTGCAAGGAGAAACAGAATAAAGTTCAAGAACAAAGAAATACAGCAGAGAGTAGTAAACAAAAGAGGAAACAAGATGAAAGTAAAATGTAATCTAAAACCTCTTGAACTGCATTTCTGCAAGGTGAAAAAGAATTAGGATTAAGTACAGAGAAATCAAAGAAGAGAGTAGTTAAGAAAGTAGGAAAAAATGATGAAAGCTAAATGAATTTTATGACCACTTGAACTACATTATGAAGATGGGATAATTTGAGTTTATTTCTCTTATCCATAGGGAGAATATTGGCCCAGAAGTTAAAGTAGAATAAAAAATCATCGATAAGGCTTTTAATTGGAAGAGAGATATTAAAGAAGATTTTATTGTTCCTCTCATTCTAAATAACTCAAATCAAGGCCATCATGGAAAGGTCCCATGACGCCCTAAACGCTCTCTTGACAAGTAAAACTCTCCAATTATCCCACCACGACCTGACCGAAGCAGGTTTACCATGAACACGCCACGCTTTTAAACCAATAGACCACAAAGGGATAATAAAAGAACATTTGATGAATAAGTGACTAGAATCCTCGTAATGAGTAAGCATAGAACGCATTTTTGACCAACAGCAAGATTTCTCTTGTAAAGGTTATCAATAGTAAGCAGCTTGTTGTTAATAATTAGCCAAGCGAAGACTCAAATTTTCAGGGGGGCGACATTTTTCCAGATAATGGTAGAGAAAGAGGAGCTAAGTCCGCCAGAGTTAAGGAAGTTGTAACATGATCTAATCGAATAGATACCGGAGGAATTCCATCTCCAGCGAATATCATCTTGAGGATGCCAACAGTAGGAGCGTAATAATTGAATAAGGCGGTTGAACTGTGGATATAAGGTGATAGAAAGATTACGAAGAAAAGGAATGTGTCAATCGTGTTCATTGTCGACGAGAACTATATAGTCCGCAACTAAAGCGTTAGGATTGACCGCAAGGTGAAAAAGCTCGGGGAAATTCGAGGAGAGAGAGAGATCACATATCCACAGGTCTAACCAAAATTTAACATTGGTTCCATCACCACAAACTTTAAACAAATCACATTTGAATGGTTAGGCCACATTCCACACACATTTCCAAAATGGGGAAGCCCTAGTATAGAGAGAATGATGAAGTTCCCAAACTTTATATATTGAATGAGATTTGTGGATAATGTTGCGCTTCCAAGGTAAATCAGGGGATTTGAGAATATTCCACAGCCATTTGCCTAACAGGGCAAGATTCTGGTGCCAGAGGTTAAGAATCCCCGAACCCCTCTTCTGCTTAGATTTTCATAAACGAATTCAATTACAGAGATGTTTACCAATACGTAAAGAGGTTGACCTCGACCAGAGAAAATTTCTCCTTATTCTATCAAACCGATTGATAACCCAAGATAGAACGTAGAAAAAAGACATCATATAGAGGGGGATAGATGATAGAACAGACTTAATAAGAATTAATCTGCCCCCTTTAGAAAGAGTACGACCAGACCAGACATTGAGTTTACATTTCACCCAGTCAATCATCGACATCCAATCCGATTTATGAAGCTTGCCCAGCGAAGGGGAATCTTCTGATAAGTGATGGGAAAGTAAGCAGAAGCACAAGTGAATAAATTAGCAATTTCAATTTGGCGCCCAGTGGACCCACCAAGTCAAAGCACAAAAGTTTTGTGAAAATTAATAGTTAAACCGAAAGTATTTTCAAAGATATAAAGAAAAAGTTTAAGGTTATAAAGAGTAGAGCCATTGGATTTGGTGAATAAGATGGTATCATCAGCATAGTGGAAAATATAGCTAAGTTCAAAAACTCATCCTAATTTTATTCCCTTTTTAAAATCAATCTATTTCAGACTTTCGGTAGTTTGTAACTTGTTATTCTTCTCTTCTCATTTTTCTTTCTTTCGAATCAGTTCTTTGTATATCTTGTTTTTAACAATTGCTGTGTAGTGAAAAAAGCTAACAACCTTACTTGCAATTAAAATTCAAAAGGCGATTCAAAAGGCGACTTTCAAACATCTTCTTCTCTGGCCTTCATCAGCCAGATCCGACGGCTCCTCTCCTTTTCGACCCTCCTCCCCTTCATTAAAATTGGTCAGCTCTCTCTCCTATCTCGACCCATCTCTTTGTTTCCTCCTCTCTCCTTGGCTTCGGTTGTCGACCCTATCCATCCTCGCCCCTCTTCTGGTTCTCGCCCCGCCATCTCCCAGTCTACGGCTCGCTCAGAGTTCTTATCCCCTTCCCCGGAGGAATTAGCGCTCTTCTCGTTTGTTTCCTGCGATGGTGAGGTCCTTCAGTGTGGGGTTGATTCGGAGGTTTCAGAGCGCATTTTCTATCAGTGCTTGCATTTGTGTTGGATTGTTTCTCTCTTGTGGCGAAGTTTTAGGGCACCCGCTGCCTCCTGTGGTCCCCGAGCCGATCTCTGTCGAGTGCAACATCCCATAGACCCCCTAGCTTAGTGCCTCCCTCCGGTGGAGTACATTTGCCCGCCATTCTCCTCTGCATCCTTGCTCTGTGAGTTTTCTTCCCGGTGGTGACGCCTATCCCCATAAGCTAGCTCGGTTCGACTTTTCAGCCAACCACTGTGAGTTTTACTGCGTTTATTGGGTGCTGGGTGTGTTGTTGGGACTTTGGTAGTGCTTTTCTGTTCCTAGTGTGTAGGGTTTCGGATCTCCTGTGCGGTGGCACTGCTTGTGGATCTATTGTTATCTCTTATAACTGTTTCTTCTCCTCTCCCGACGGCTCCGTTCCGTCAGTGGTTGTTTTAAGCACTGTACTATGCCCTGAGCAACAGTTTGCTCAAGTTTGTTTAGCGTTGTTATTCTTCTCTTTTTGTATCTTATTTCCTTCCTCTTCTTTCTATTTTGAGGAAGTTTTTAGCCCCCCGCGTGCTCCACTGGCTAGTATCTTAGCGGTGGTATTTTGGTGCTTTTGGAACTGTTCGGTGCTTTTTGAGATTCGTTGGCGAGAACAAGACTCTTCTTTATTTGTACTCTTTTATTTTTTAAAGGAGTTTTCTGTTCTCCTCTTCTCCCTTGGCGATCAGACTCTGATCACTTCAGCACCAACTTTCTGGCTTTCCTGTAGTTTTCAATTGTCCTGTGCCTATTGGTGATTCGCTTTGAGGCATTTTGAGGATGGTCTCTACCATGTCTCTCTTGGCACCAGTAGCTAGATCTAACTGTTTAGGGACGATTCAGGTTTTGAAAAGTAACTCGTCATCTCCTCTTTTGGCTAACTCATATCTCCCTCAGTGCTCTCCCATATTCACTACTTCACCTTCTGCTTGTAAGTCCGACCCGCTTCTGGTTTGTTACAGGTGCCTCCATCCTGGGCATTTCAAACGTGAGTGTGTGAATAAAATGAAGTGCTTTTTCTGTGATAAATTTGGTCACTCGCGCAGTCGTTGCTTTACCCTTCAAAAACTCCTTGGTCTACTCAGAAGCCACCCCTTACCAGCCAAACTTCTCTCATTTCTTAACTACCCTTTATTAAAGTGCAAGCTGCATGCTTGCTTGGCAAGGAAGCTCAGTATTGAATCTGGAAAGGACTTCGACCCCTCTGCAGTTGTTCCTTTTCCAGCTTTGAACTTCACTACTTCTTCCTCTGTTCTTTGTGTTTCTCTTGCGACACTTCAACGTACTAATATTGCTAACCTCTTTAAGGATCGCAAGGTTTTTTCGAATCTGGTCTCCTTCCCCCGATTGGGTTCTTACAAGGCTCGTTCCCATTCTTTTTTGGTGGCGCCTGCATTGAGATTGAGTCTGGATATTAAATCTGGATTGTTTATGTTATGTTATGACCCAAATTGTTCTTAGGGCCCATTGGGTTTAGTATCTTCATATATGTAATACTTAGAATCAAATGAATACTAATCAACATTTTTGCCCTAATCTCTAATAGCAGCCGACTGCTCTTCTTCTTCCTCTCTTCTCTTCCATCTTCTCAAAACCCAACAATCCACAACCCATTCAAATCCTAACAGTTTAAATCCTTTTCTTCGTGGCACTCCTGGTTTCGCAGTGCGTTGGGGCACCTTCGGCTTCGTAGCATTCCAAACCATGTTCCCTCTGACAATGCTATTGATTATTTGGAGGCTCCTTCTTTATCTTATAATTTCCCCTGCTCTATGATCATTTCTTCTCCCAAACTTTCAATGCTCTCTTTTCATTTTCCGGAATGCATCTTCTCGTTTTATCAACATTTAGGTGTGCTATCTTTGATCAATCATCTCCTTAGGGAGCTTATGCATAGCCTGCACTCTTGTCCCTTCAAGTCTTCTCCAAGTCTTGAAGACTCTTCTATCGACGGTTTTCCCTTTCATACTAACTCCCTCACAATATCCTCGTCGGTTGCTTCCAAGTTTCACTTTTCCCCTTCTTGCCCCAACATAGACAAAGAGCATTTGATTGACCTGCAGCTATTTTGTCCCCAGTAGTGAAGGTTGTCCCTCCCCCTGTTAAGCGGAAATACAATAAGAAAGTCGGTAATATTGTGCAGATTCGTGTGAGTGCGCATATTCTTGCTAGGAAAGCTCATTCTGTGTCAGCTATTCAGCCTGTGCACAGTTGAGATTACACGTTGGCAGCTAGGCTGTTTCTTTTTGAGCCGCTGGTGATTCCCCTGGGCTGGTGGTGGAGCTTGATATCTCAGCGGGGGGATGTTGTTTAGCCTTCGTTTTGCTCGGCGCTGTCTCTTGATTATTATCCACATGTGGGTTATGCAGGGAGTTTTGGCTCCTTTTCGTGCGTTGTTTTCCGGGCTGAGCGCTTCGTCTCCCTGTTCGGTCGTTTCAACCAATGTTTCGATGTTCCCTTAGTGGCGTGCTCATCAGCCATTTTTGGATCATTAGTTGTAATCTTCTTTCTGTTTTACTTCGTCGTTGTATTATTAGTCTTGTTTTACTACTTGTAAAACCTCTGGTGATTTGTCTGTATTTACTTTATTATTGTTTTATATCAAAACAATTAGTGGCGTATGTATTTACTTTATTATTGTTTTATATCAAAACAATTAGTGGCGTATGTATTTACTTTATTAGTGGCGTGCTCATCAGCCGTTTGGCTCTTTCCGATATATCAAAACAATTGCTGTGTAGTATGTACAATATGCATTCACGCTTGTATTTTTAATTATTGTTTAATATATGTTTGATAAATATTAATTGTTCAGAATCATTTTTACAGTTGGATTTTTCCATATGGAATCTGAAAGTTGTCCACCATCAGATTCAATTTATGTTCAGTGCTACTAGTATTTTTACTAGCGATGCACATTTTGATAAGAGTTGAAGAATTTTCACATGCGATTTACATGTTAAGAAATAGTTTTGGAGTTGGACGTGCAACCGCGTAATTGGGAAAAAAAATTGACGAAAAAATTACAATTTGTACGTGCAATGCACGTGTTTATAAGTAGAATTTGAGTTGCACGTGCAACATATGTGTATGTTTAGTGTTAAAAAAGTATTGTAAAATTATTTTACATGTGCGTTGCATGTTTTAAATGGTGATTTCATTTATTTGTTTGTTTTTGTTGTAATTAATGGGAGAGTTGGAGTTGCACGTGGAACGCAAAGATTTGTATGTTGACAAATGATAACCCCAACTCTCCTATCATAATATTAGAGATGTTTTTTTAAAAGAGAGGAGTGAGACTCATATTTGTATGAAAAAATTTTCTCATACAAAGTGAGACATCAAAATAAGAACCTTTAGATTATAAGTTTGATCAAATAACTCATTTGCATATTACCGTAGAGATATCTTAACAACCAAGATGAACAAGGATGATATTCAGCAAGCCTATAATCTAAGAATTATTGTTTTGATACCTCACTTTTTATGATAATTTTTTTTTTTTACAAATATGAGGTTCACTTTTCTATTTTGTAAATATAAGAGCATCTGTAGTCGTCTTGAGTCATATTTTGGGTATTTGGCAAATAGAAATGGAAAAAATGGGTTTGCGTTGTAGTCGTCAAAACCCAAAATATGGGTCAGACGAAAGATTATCTTTTGTCTCGGAAATTTAAATTAAAAAAAAAATTATATATATATATATAAATGCATTGAAGTGAGGGACAAAGGACAAAAAAAAAATTAAAAAAAAAATGAAAACAGATCAAAGAATGCACTAAAGGACAAAAAAAAAATTGATAAAAAAATTTGAAAACTGCCAAATGTCTTGGACGGAAGATAATCTTCCGTCCTAGGCAATTTGGCCTTTTGCACAATTGGTCTTGGACGGTACATAATGTACCATCCGTCAATTTCTTTTTTTTTTAAAATTTAATTAATCGGACGGAATATTATCCTCCGTCTGTCGAATTTGTCGTATACGAAATTGAAGCGACGGTGTTTTGTTTGCCGTCCCACGTTTCAGATGAAAGATTATCTTTCGTTCGGCTATAATTTGGCGTTTGCCAAACCGTCTTCCATATTTGGCACGCTCCTGTTCATGCAACACCCAAATTTTGGGTATTTGGCAGATGACTACAACGACTTTTTTTTCATTTTTTTCTTATTTTGGATATTTAGCAGATGACTACAGATATGCTCTAAGATACACTTAAATTTCATACTACTTGTAGACTTTAGTTCATAATTCACTTATTTTCATTGTTTCTTTTGTAATCAATATTTTTTTTGAGTCAGGTTTGCATAAAACCTTTAATTTATTTTCCTCTAGTTTATTGTTTCTTAAAATATTTTTTACTTTTTTAGACATAAAAAATATTAAAAAATTATAATCTGAAAGTTGCATTTTATAATCATTTTTACGGTTGCATTTTTCCCATCAGAATTTCTGATGATGTCTGAAAGTTGTCCACGATCAGAGTCGATTTATGCTTAGAGCATCCACTGTTGGTTGGCTAAAAATTCAAAAATTAGAAATTGGTTTAGAAAAATGTATTGCAGTCATTTGCTAAAAACTCAAAAATTAGAATAGAAATGCACAGTAGCTTGCTAAACTTAGCAAAGGCTTTAGACAATTGCTAAATATAGGAGACGGAATATATTCAACCGTTTGACGAAAGGGACGGATGAAGATCATCCGTCTAGTTAAATAAAAATTTAAAAAACCTGAGAGACGGATGAAGATCCTCTGTCTCTCGTCGAAAACAAATTTTTAAAAAAAAAATCGCTGAAAAAACCCAAGCGGATGATGTTCATCGTTTGGTATTTTTTTAATGATTTTTTTGTTTTTTTTTTGTTTTTTTGATTTTTTAATGATTTTAAACCAAAAAATTTTTATAAAAAAAAGTCAACCCACCTTCATCCGTTTGAGAGGTTTTTGACTTTTTTTGAAATTTTTTTTTTCCGTTTAAAATCACCGAATACCCAAACAAACAAAAATAAAAAAATAAAAAAATAAAAAAAATAAAAATACAAAGACGGATGATGTTCATCCGTCGCTTCTATTTTAAAGATTTGGACGACTGCAGCATGGTCCTTCTATTGCTATTTCTAAATGCTATATTTAGCAATGGCTTTAGAAAACGATGGTGGATGCTCTTAGTGCTTTGTTTTTAAAAGAGAAAAGTAAGTCTCGTACTTATATGAGAAATGATTTTATACAAAGCGATGTGTCAAAACAAGAATCCTTAGATTATAAGTTTGATCAAATGACTCATTTACATATTTTTTTTAATGCAAAAGTGACTAATGTCACCTGTTTCATTAAAGAACTGTTAACGAAACATAGAAGTCCTCATTACAACTCAATACATACACAATTCTAGTACTCATAAAGAAAAGTAACACATCAATACATCTTCAAGTGTTTGATACCCCAAACACCCTTACAAAATCCCCCTCCACCCAACCGCATCTAGGAACTCACATTGCGCGTTACCAGACGACCTTGGCTATTGCACTACTCATTGTCCATGCGCAGCTTCTTCCTAGCCCCTGTAGTACCTGCCAAACCATTACTTGGAGACCAAATTTTATGTATCAACCAACTAAACGAACAGTTTATGTTATGAAAACAATAGTCATTTCTATCTAGAGACATACTCTATAAACAAGCCGCAACAATAATATCCCACATGATACGTTTTTCTTGTTACAAATAATGTTTACAAAATTCGTTTTACAATCGAAAGATAGAGAGGCATAGAAACATATAGAAGAGAACAGGAGAGAGAAAAACCGAAAGAAAAGAAAAGGAAAGAAAAAAATAAAATAGTAAAACAACTTACAAGAAACAAATGAAAAGTACAACTCCAAGGAAGCCGAGGCCTGTGTATCACACAGTGTCCTTAAAACAGATTTCGCCTCTTTCCGGTTGCTGGAACGAACGGAGGCGTCTGTCTCCCAGGATGCAACGACTTGGAGCGATCCCGTAGGCACCACGTACCACTCCCGAACTGAGTACAAGCGCTTGAACCTATCACCAACTTACCAACAACAGCACAGAAGAAGACTCAGAGAAGGAGAGAAGAAGATCTGGTTTGTGCAGGGAAGAAAGTAAAGGGGAGGCCTCTATTTATAGAGCCTGGGTTAAATCAGTAACGACAGACAAGGCATTAACAGCCTTCACTGTAACGGCAGACAAGGCATTAACAGCCTTCACTGTAACGGCAGACAACGAATTGAATGCCTTCAGTGTAACGGCAGACAAAATATTAAATACAGCACTGAAACGGCAGACAGAACCGTTTCTGCATTCATTTCAGCCGTTACAAAAGTAAAACTGTAGCAAAAAGTGGCTCTGCACGGGGTGGGATCAAATCGGTCCGGCATTCGTGTCCGCAGGTCGTGCGGGCGCACACAAGTCGCATGTAATCCAGTCCGTGATTTGCACCCCCCCTGCGCGCGAGAGAGAGAGCCTCTCTTCTAGCCATCTTACAATGCTTAGAAGGAGATTACTATATATCCTCTTCTATTTTCTTTGTTATTTCCGATGTGGGACTATGTTCCCTTAACCCATTTTCAAGAATGAAAACGTCTCACTTTGAGAGACAATTTCTCATCCACCCCTTAACCGATTTTAGCGAACCAATATATGATTTTGATCTACTCACGAAGGAGAACACAAATCAATCAAGATCTCTCAATAATTCATTGAGGATCTTACTCAAAAAATTGCTCAAAAATCGGTTCGAAAATGGTGTCTAAAACACTCATTTTCTAACAATCCCCACATGAATGAAAATTGACGACCACAGACAGGATAGACTGACACGACAGACTGACACGACGGACTGACCCGACAGACTTAGTGATAGAATTCAACGATTGATTTCTGCATAGGATAGGTAGGTGTTACCCTTTGAACCTTCCCTTATGAAAATATGTTTACTTTACTAACTAAACAGTAGACGCAATGTCTTTGAACTGTTTTGCCATTTGTGTAAACGATGACATATCTCACACAGAAATCTTTCTAACGCCTTTTCAGTTCTCACTATTATATTCGTTTTGGCCATGAACATACGCCTGGTTTTGCAAGATTTTAACAGGAATATTGCCCTATATTATTCCCTTGGAAGCGGCCCTTCTTCCATCTTACATAGGTGATTTCTTACTTAAGAGTAACCCGCATTACTCTGCTCGGATATCCGACGCATAAGAATCATTAAAAGCCTAGCTTAACCTGTTACCTTGCGGGCATCACTGTTTCATTATGGGAATGGACATGGAAAAATCCCCACAGTGATCTAACTTGGTCTTTACAATTTAGTTGTCCCTTTGAACCTAGATCTTGGGATCTCCAGTCAACTAGGTTGGGTTTCCATTGTATCGACTTATTCTTTCATGGGCTTTAGTCCCATTCCCCTCGATGATTTATCAACTAACTCTCTGTTTAACCCTTTGGTTAGTGGATCCGCAATGTTATCTTTTGACTTTACATAGTCCACAGAGATAACCCCAGTAGAGAGTAGTTGTCTAATGGTATTATGTCTTCGACGAATATGTCTAGATTTACCATTATACATATTGCTCTGTGCTCTACAAATTGCAGATTGACTATCTGAATGTATGCAGATTGGAGGCACAGGCTTCGTCCACCTTGGAATATCCTCAAGGAAGTGGCGTAACCATTCAACCTCTTCCCCACATTTGTCTAATGCGATAAATTCTGATTCCATCGTGGATTTAGCGATCACTGTTTGTTTCGAGGATTTCCAAGAAACTGCTGCACCACCTAGTGTAAACACATAGCCACTAGTGGATTTTGAATTATCACTCGATATCCAGTTCGCATCACTGTATCCTTCAAGTACAGCCGGGTATCTCGTATAGTGCAGCCCGTAGTTACGAGTAAAACGCAAGTACTTCAGTACTCTTATAATTGCTTGCCAATGCTCGTTTCCAGGATTACTCGTGTATCTGCTTAGTTTACTTACTGCATAGGCTATGTCTGGTCTTGTACAACTCATTAAGTACATTAGACTGCCTATGATTCTAGAGTATTCTACTTGAGAAATACTCTCCCCTTTATTCTTGGATAAGTGTAAAGTTAGATCTATTGGAGTTCTCGCAATTCCAGAATTATCTTTATCAAATTTTCCAAGAATATTGTCAACATAATGTGACTGGCTTAAAATAAGCTCGTCTGATGTTCTTGTGATTTTAATTCCCAATATAACATCAGCTAGTCTCATGTCTTTCATGTCAAACCTCGAGTTTAACATGTTTTTAACAGATTTAATTATCTGATCATTGCTTCCAATAATAAGCATGTCATCTACATATAAACATATAATGACATATCCATCTTCTGTGTCTTTGACATATACACATTTATCACATTCATTGATCTTAAAACCATTTGTCATCATGACATTGTCAAATTTTTCATACCACTGTTTTGGAGCTTGTTTCAAGCCATATAATGACTTCACCAGTTTACACACTTTCTTTTCATGTCCTGGAGCTGAAAAACCCTCAGGTTGTTCCATGTAGATTTCTTCATCTAAATCTCCATTAAGAAAAACTGTTTTTACATCCATTTGATGTACTTCAAGATTGCGTAGAGCTGCTACGGCAAGTACCATCCTAATGGAATTTATTCTCGTCACAGGAGAATATGTATCAAAGTAATCAAGACCTTCCTTTTGTTTATAACCTTTAATTACAAGTCTTGCCTTGTATTTATCAATTGATCCATCAGGTTTTATTTTTCTCTTGAAGATCCACTTGGACCTAAAGGTTTACTACCCGGTGGAAGATCCACTAGTTCCCAAGTATGGTTTTGCAAGATAGAATCAATTTCACTCTTGATGGCTTCTTTCCATTGAGGACCATCACTAGAGTTCACCGCTTCCTTGAAGGTTTGGGGTTCTTCTTCAAGCATAAAAGTCAAGAAATTCGGACCAAAAGATTTTTCCGTTCTTGTTCTTTTACTGCGTCGAGGTTCCTCCTCAACTTCTTCATTTTGGTCTTCACTATCTTCACTGATAGTCTCATGTGTTCGTTTGGAGGAACTTGGTTCCTCCTTTGACTTACATGAAAATATATCTTCAAAGAACGATGCATTTCTAGATTCCATTATCGTGTTCTTTGATATCTCAGTGATATCAGATTTGTACACCAAGAACCGATAGGCACTACTGTTAAGTGCATAGCCAATGAAAATACAATCAACTGTTTTTGGTCCTATTTTCATTTTCTTAGGTGGAGGTACTACCACCTTGGCAAGACATCCCCACATTCGCAAGTAATTGTAGGATGACTTTCTTCCTTTCCATAATTCATATGGAGTCTTTTCTTCTTTCCTTTTGGGCACCTTATTTAAAAGGTAGTTAGCTGAAAGAATAGCTTCTCCCCACAAGTTTAGTGGTAAACCAGAACTTATTATCATCGCATTCATCATTTCTTTCAATGTACGATTCTTTCTCTCAGCAACACCGTTGGACTGAGGAGAATAAGGCGCTGTGGTTTCATGTATAATCCCATGCTTAGCACATGTGTCAGCAAATGGCGATTCATACTCTCCACCTCGGTCGCTTCTTAGCGCCTTAATTTTCTTATTGAGTTGATTTTCAACCTCATTTTTATAGAGAACAAATTTCTCTATAGCTTCATCTTTGCTTTTAAGCAAGTATACATAGCAATATTTTGTGCTATCATCTATGAAGGTAATAAAATATTTATTACCACCTCTTGTTTGTATTATTTTCAAATCACAGATATCAGTGTGAATTAGATCAAGTGGTTCGGTGTTTCTTTCAACACTTTTAAATGATGATCTTGTTAGTTTTGCCTCAACACAAGTTTCACATTTGTGTTTGGAATCAATTTGGAACGTTGGTATGTGATTCAAGTTAATTAGTCTTCGCAAAGTATCATAATTAACATGTCCTAGTCTACCATGCCATAAATTGGAAGACTCAAGCAAATAAGTAGAAGAGCTAGCTTTATTCATATTCTTGACCATGGTCATTATATTGAGTTTGAACATTCCACCACTCATATATTCTCTACCAACATACATTCCACTTTTAGACAAAACAAATTTGTTCGACTCGAACACTAAACGAAAACCGTGGTTATTAAGCAACGAACCAGATACCAGGTTCTTACGGATTTCAGGAACATATGCAACATTGTTCAGAGTCAGTTCCTTTCCAGAAGTCATCTTCAAGATCACCTTGCCTTGGCCCTTTATTTCTGAAGTAGCCGAGTTCCCCATAAACATTTTCTCCCCATTCTCTAATGGTTCGAAAGTGGAGAACATACTTCTATTGGAGCACACATGTCGAGTAGCTCCAGTGTCAATCCACCATTCCTTCGGGTTTGAACCTAACATATTCACTTCTGATATCACAGCTGAGAGGTTGATATCGGAAACATCTTGAACAATTCCTTGAACCAAGTTTGCTTCTCTGTTCCTGTTCCTCTTGGGAAGTCTGCATTCAGTGGACTTGTGACCCATTTTGTCACAATTGAAGCACTTGCCTTGAAACTTCGGCTTCTTGGAGATTCCTCCCTTAGGCCCCAACTTCGGACCCTTGTTGTTGTGCTTGTTGGAACGTTGTTTATGTTCCATTACATTTGCCTTAGCTGCATGGCTGATGAGTCCAACTTTTTCAGATCCCCTATTGTCTTCTTCAATACGAAGCCTGACAATGAGATCTTCAATACCCATTTCTTTTCGCTTATGCTTTAGGTAATTCTTAAAGTCTTTCCAACCTTGTGGTAATTTTTCAATTATACAAGCCACTTGGAAACTTTCACTTAAGTTCATACCTTCAGCATGAATCTCATGCAAGATTAGTTGTAGTTCTTGAACTTGACTGATTACTGTTTTAGAATCTACCATTTTATAGTCTAGGAAGTGGCCCACAATGAATTTCTTGGCGCCGGCATCCTCAGTTTTATATTTATGTTCTAGTGATTCCCAAAGTTCTTTAGCTGTTCTTTTGTCAATGTATACATTATACAAAGAGTCGGCTAATCCGTTCATTATGTAATTTCTACACAAGTAATCAGCATTTTTCCAAGCATCCACAGCGGCAATGACTTGGTTATCCTGCTCATCTTTCTTAAGATCTGGAGCATCTTCGTTCAAGAACCTTGCAAGATTCAGTGTGGTCAGATAGAACATCATCTTCTGTTGCCACCTCTTAAAGTTCTGCCCGTTGAACTTCTCAGGTTTCTCCCCATGGGAGACTGAGACAGGTACAACGGTGGGCATTGGCACTCGTGCCGCAGCAGCAATCGGTTCTTGCGTTGTATCAACAACTGGCACATAGACCGTTTCAGACACAACAGCATTGTCCAATGCAGTAGTCATTGTGAATCTGAAATTTACACAACACGAGTGTAAGTTTTCCAGATAAAAGAAATAAAAAGAAAAACCGTGCCTCAAAATCGAAAATGAAAGAAATCGAAAATCTGTTTTAAGTTTGTTACAAATAATGTTTACAAAATCTGTTTTAAGTTGTGCTCCGAACTCGTTGAGAAGATGTCCGCTTTGGAGATGAGCGGAGCGAAGCGCTTGACTCTAGGAGAGAGCCATTTGGGAGACGAGTTTGAGAAGGAACTCTAGGAGAGAGTTGTGCTCCGAACTCGTTGAGAAGAGGTCCGCTTTGGAGATGAGCGGAGCGAAGCGCTTGACTCTAGGAGAGAGCCATTTGAGAGACGAGCGTGAGGAGGAACTCTAGGAGAGAGTTGTGCTCCTAACTCGCTGTTTAAGTGAGAGAATCAACGGTTGTGGGAGCAGTTCCGAATGGCGAACCACTTCTAACTCGCTTACGAGCAAGTTATTTGAAGCGGAATCGAGCCAAACGTTGGACTCCGAACTAGTCGTTAGAGGGATTCAACGGTTGTGGGAGCAATTCCGAATGGCAAACCACTTCTTACCCGCTTATGAGCGAGTAATTTAAAGCAGAATCGAGCCAAGTGTTGGACTCCTAACTTGTCGTTTAAGAGAGGTTAACGAGGTGTAGGAACAATTCCGAATGGCGAACCACTTCTTATCCGCTTATGAGTGACTAATTTGAAGCGGAATTGAGCCAAGTGTTGGACTCCGACCTCGTTGTTAGAGCTTAGTAAGTTGTGGGGGCAGCCATGTAAGAGAAGCTGGGTTCCGAACTTACCATTTAGCGAGTCGCGACTCGGAAAGATAAAGAAGCAAGAGCAATAATTTTCAATGAAAAAATATAAAGTTTTATTAAGATAAACTAAGTGGCCGCTTCAACAGGGCGAACCATTATTACATGCTATTGGCCGAGTTACAAGCATCGGCCTTATTGAAAATCAAAATCCTACTTCTACAATAAGGTGAAGACCTCTTGAGAGGAGCTGGGAGGTTCTGAGTCTTGAAGCTCGGCGGGCCTTTCTGTTCGTTTGTAGGCTCCTCAGGGGGGAAGCTTGGCCCCCTCTTTTTGGACGAACTTGGTCAGGTGCCCCCACTGTATGAGTTATTCGATCTCCTTATTGAGAGCCCGACAATCATCCGTGTCGTGGCCGTGGTTCCCGTGAAAGCGGCACCACTTATCCTTGTTCCTCTTCTTTCCAGGTGTATTCATTCTAGGGGGAGCACGGAGTAGCCCTTCCTTGTCCACCTCCATAAGAACTTCTGATATATTGGCAATGAGGGGGGTGAACTTTTCAAAACATGGAGTCGGGCGGCGTTGGCCATTACTGTCCTTCTGGAATTTTTGGGACCCTTCTTCACTTGTGTTCTTCCGTTTGTTCCCGGAAGATGTCTCCTCAAGAGCAAGGGGGTTGAGAGCCTCTTCCGCCCGTATGTACTTCTCCACTCTGAGTAGGAGCTTTGAGAAGTTCCGAGGAGGCTTCTTGGTAAGGGATGCCCTGAGGTTGGCATTAGTGACGTTGCGCTCGAATGCGGCAGAAGCTACTGATTGGTTGAGGGATGGAATGGACCGGGCTTCGGCGGTGAACCGTCGAACGTAATCCCTTAGGCGTTCACCCTTTTCTTGGTTGAGGGTCACCAGAGATACACTTGTTTTCTCGGTCCGGCGGCTACTCATGAAATGAGTAAGGAAGAGCCGTTCGAACTGATCGAATGAGAAGATGGAGGCCGGGGCGAGTCGAGAGTACTATTCTCGTGCAGACCCCTTCAGCGTGGCAGGGAAGATCTTGCAGAGGAGGGCGTCTGAAGCATAGTGGATCATCATGAGAGTTTTGAAACACTCTATGTGATCTGCGGGGTCTGACTCCCCGGTATACGTCTCGAAGTGAGGCGGCTTGAAGTTTTCTGGGATGGGGGCCTCCATGATGATGCGGGAGAATGGAGGTCTGCTCGGGCGGAGGTTTATTGCCCGTTGCTCTTCTTTCTTGTCAATTCGGCCGAGGCGCCTCTCCATCTCGTGGAGGCGGCAGGAGACCGAGTCTTCTCTTTGATCATACCTTGCCGAGCCCCGGAACTCATCTTCGTACGAGGATGGACTGGGGCTGCGGCGATGGTAGCTTGGAGAAGGACGAGGACTGAGAGTGTGAAGGCGGTGGCTCTTAGCTGGCTCATGAGTAGGTGGCCTCTGGTCGTTCTTTGGGGCGATATTGAGGGTCCTTAAGACTGTCGCTTGGAAGTCTTGAAGATCTGCCCTTGTGACTGGTGCCTCTCCAGCTTGGCGGTCCCTATGTGTGGCTCGGCTTACTGGAGAATAAGTTCTCCGCCGATGATGCTGAGGGGACTCTCTTTGCCTCCTCGGGGGAGGGGATCTTCTAGTCCTCGGTCGTCGGGGGGTTCGGATTCTTGAAGCCCCTGAGTTCTCGGATTGATGGACTCGACCAAGGGCTCGCCATCCATTCAGGCGAGTTCTAAGGTCAACCCCCTTTTAGCGGTCGGCAATGACTTGACGAAGATCCCGCTCGGGATGGCTTTGAGAAGCCAGGGATTCAACTGAAGGATTGGGACCCGTGACTTGGTCATGAGGAGGATGTTGCTTCGGATGACTCTGACGGGAGCCCCCCTGGGCAGCCCCCCGAGACCCTTGAGGGGCCTGTTGGGTAGGAGCACCTTGAACCGGAGCAGGGAGAGGAGGAAGGGAAGTGGTTCTTCGGTTGGAGACCGCTGCCTTCCCCTTCTGTTTTGGATGCATGGCTTGAAACTAGTATTGTTGATGAAGAGAGGTCAGGTTGCTTTTTCGTTTCCCACAGACGGCGCCAATCTGTTACCGCTAAATCTGGTGTGGGGTAAACAGATAGAATTTATGGATTCTTGAGAAAACGAACAAGGCAAACCTGTTGACTTGTTGACCTTCACCGACTTGTTGATTTGGTCTCTTGCTGCTGCTGCGAACCTGCAAAAAGTGCGAGACACCGGGATGGATCCCGGCGACGCACCCTCCGACACTCTTGTCAGTAATCTGAATGATTAAGCAAGAACTTTAAACTGAAAAAATATTGATTACCTCTTAATGGTGGTGGATGGGTGGTATTTATAGTCGCCTTAGGGGATCAGATTAGGAATGTAATCCCTAATTCCCAGTGAAAGGATAGATGTGAATCAGGACCGTTGATTAGTATCAATCAGAAACCCTAATTCTATCCTGCTAGACCGGGTTCATTTCGGGTTGGGACCCGTACCCAGTTGAGGTGGATCCGTTCGTGGGTTATTGGGTCTTGAAGGAAGACCCAGTTCCCATTTCAGACCCGTTAGTATGTGAAATTACCGTTTTACCCCTGAGCTTTAAGATTCGTGTCCGATTTGAACGGCCCCGATTTAATCCTTTTTTTAGCCATATCAATACCTATTCATAAATCCTACAAAATCTTTTATAGCATTGAAAATACAACGAATTCCAGCTCAAAATGTATACTGTCTTATTCAGGGCTGGCCCTAGGATTTTGGGGGACTGAAGCAAACTCTAAAAAAGGGACCCCACATATATCCCCCCAAAAAAATCGATTCATGTATTAGAATTTTTTTCACATATACCCTACATATACACATTTCCAAAAAAAAAATTTCTTTTAAAAACGGGGCCCCCCTTTTATTAAAAAAAAAAAAAAAATCGATTCATGTATTAGAATTTTTTTCACATATACCCCACATATACACATTTTCAAACTTTTTTGCTCTTTTTTTCTGAAAACGGAGACCCCTTTTTTGTTTTCTATTTGGGGGCCATGCATGCATCAGGCCTGAGCCGGCCCTGGTCTTATTCCTGTATCTACATAAATACATCCTGTGCACGTTCACAAAAAGACTCACATACCCCCCATTAGCACCCATCAGCAAAGGGAATAATGGACCCCGAAAGCATGGTATCAACACTCGGCCGATACCGAGTTGTATCAGTCAATTCGGATCGGATTTCACATAACCGGTCTGAGAAAAGCCACCTGATCCCGAGTTTCTCGGAGGGATTTAGCTGTACCGTGGGATATGGACAGAAATATCGGGAGTTTCAGCCGATACGGGTGAAATTCCCCTAACAGCGAAACTTTTTTCTTTAATAAAATAAACTTTTATAATTTTTTTTTTGATGCCTCTGAACTCTACTCTCTAATATTATCTCTAATCTCCAATATTATAATGGGAGAAGTCCTTAGTGTCATTTGAAATTCTACCACCTTATGCACATTGCACGTGCAATTTCAACTCTCACATTATACTCTTTATTTAAATCTATCAACTTACGTGTATTATATATACAATCCAAGCTCTCTCATTATACTCTTTATATTACTTTTAAAAAATATATTTATTAACTCGTGCTATACTATATTACTTTAAACATTATATATTGATTAAAACGTGCATCGCACGTGGTAAATACTAGTATAGGATAGAGTCTAAAGACTCTAGCCCACCAATATATAATAGAAACTTTTATACAACAAATACATTTAACTAAAAAAACGAAGAAAGTAAACTTCATGGAATTCAAACTGGAGACCTCAAAAGAGGTAACATGGACCTGCTAACCGATTGGCTAGAGTCGTTTTTTTAGTTGGTTTTTTTTTTTTCGTAGTTCTTTTTTAATAACCATGTGGGATTTTTTTTTCTTTTTCCCGAAGGTTATTTTCTTCATTAATTTTGTTTTTAATTTAAATTTTAATCATGTAACTTTCCATGAAGTACAAATTTTTTGAGATACATAAATCAGAAATAGGGCATATTAGCTAATATCGAATAATTTGATGTACGAGTTTAATTTTAACACAAATCCTCTTCATCCAAAAAATACGGATGTAATCCAATAAAAAAAGGATAATCTTCAAAATATAGTAGAGCATCTGTAGTCGTTGGCCATTTTGCTAAAATTTTCAAACTTTGGCAAAAGGGCCGCTGTAGTCGTTGGCCAAATACCCAAAAATTAAGTTTGCCTGCTACAGTATAAAGCTATATTTGGCAGCCAAAATGACGATTGTCAAAATATAGCTCACGAAAGATAATCTTTCGTCCGTCCGAGAGTTTTTTTTTCGCGCTCACTCATCGGACGAGGGATTATTCCCCATCCCTTTATATATATATATATATATATATATATATATATATATATATATATATATATATATATATATATATATATATATATAAATTTAAAAATTTAAAAATAATTTTTAAAAAAATCAAATAAAACATATAATATGTTTTTTGCTCTATGTTTGCTACTTCAATTAATTTGCTGAACCTCAAAAACTATTTTTTATAATAAAAAAAGGTGCACCGTTCCAAAGACGTGCCGTAGGCACGTATCAACGGGCAAACCTAGTATATATATATAAAACGGTCGGACGGAAAATGATTTTCCCGTCCGTTCCAATTCAACAAAAGACAAAAATCTCAGACGATGCTTCATCTGCCGTCCCAGGTATCTGCCGTCCCAGGTGAGTTTTTGAATTTTTTTTTTTTTTTTTTTTTTTTGGTATAAATGTCACTTCACATTTGAAGGTGTAGGTGATTTTTAATTTCTTTTTAAAATATAAATGTCACTATTAAAGGTGAGTAATTAATATTTTTAGTTGTTTTTTTTAAAACGTCGGACAGTAAATAATTTACCGTTCGTCCTATTTGGATTTCGTAAAATCCAAGTTTTGGCTAACAACAACTACAGATTGCTGCCATTTTTCGTATTTCTATTTGTCAAATATCCAAAATTTGGATGTCGACGACTACAGGTACTCTTAGAATGTGATCAAATTTCATCATATGTTGTAGAAAAAAGTACTACGGATATGTACTTGATGAATAAGTGGGAAGATTTTTGTATACTAATAAAGTATTACAAAATAGCAACAATAATTTAATAGTTTTATATAAAAAAAAATTTCTCATATATATCAACATCACCCAAACAAAAAAATCGTGACATAGCGAGATAAGACTACCGAGTGTGCCGATTTTCGGACGACAAGACCAAGATCGCATTCCGATACAAGATCCGAGACCGAGTCTTTATACCATGCTTGAAAGCACCCAATTAACTGGTCTCTGTAAACTTGGTAACTATCGGAATAAGCAGCCATACTTGACTTCTCTGTTGGGAAAATCTTCTGATGTGCACAAGAATTTCGATCGTTGGCATTCTTGACTTTACAATGATTACTCAAACATAGAACATGCACATTGATATGACAACATGTAGGTTATCGATACACTTGAACAAATGTGTTTCTACTTTCCAGAACAAACTGAAACATCAAAAGATTCAAAATAGCCGAAGGGGTTCAACCTTTTGGAAAAAGCTAGGAATATGCCCATTATTGGGACTAATAATAGGTTCAAGTTGGAAAATTTTGCTATGTGACAATCTGGGCTTAATAAGAATTCGAACAGGGGATTCCACGACAACAAACTTCTGGAAATCGTTTGTTATACGTACCTAATCCAAAAGATTTGGACAAAGACCGATCGAGTTTGTGTTGAATACATACACGAAAAAGAAAACGTGCCTGAATCACTTTTGAAGTTCATAGCACTAGTTTAACCCATTTGCAGCATATGTTCCTCTTGTTGCTTCCTCAACTTCTCAGCTTCTACCATTCTCACTTGTACTAGAAATACTCTACTTAAACCTGATCTTGGTTTTTTTGCTCACAAAATTGGTGATCAGTAATGTTGTATGCACCAACTGGCCGGCTGGACGTACGTGTTGCTGACAAGTCGGCGTTATGCTTTGTACAAATTTGGATAGTCTTATATACATGATCGAGTCTTCCATCAATCCTCCTTAAGTTGTGTTCCTCGTTTATTGAGAGCTACGCGTGTCTGCATCGGGCATATCACACACATTTTCATCTGAAGTTTCTGGATTTCAATTTTTTTTTTTGTGGAAGCACTAGTAGTAGTAGTTAGTAGCACCCTTGATTATCCCTCCAACTCAAGTACACCAAACCCGAAAGATATTGCGTGTATGCCCCCACAATGACTAGAACATGCCACAACTGATGACTATGCCCTGCCAAATCAAACTTCCCAGGCATCCACCTCTCTGGTATCCTCAATGCATACACAATTACTCCGATCCCATAGGAACACAGCATTCCCATCTCATACTTTGTCGTAGTCACCGCCTCTGGTTGGTTCCCAAAAGCAACCATCTTGTGCACTATGGGAACTAGGCCCGAAAGACCCATACACGTGAACAACCCGGCCCGAACAAATCTCAACTCGGGCCTCTCAAACGTAGGCAGAAAAGAGACCAACATGCTCACTACCCCGAAGATTGTAATAAAACCCATGTAAACGTTGCGAACGAAGGGGTAGCAAGTGAATGTGTAGTAGACGAGCGGATAGAATGAGGTAACGATCAAGACTGAGATTCCTACATAGTCACAACGGAGTGTAATGTAGCATGTGCGTTGGGAGTGGCAAGAGAGGAGGTGGCAGATGCTGCTGGTGAGAAGGCAGAACATGACTCCAACTAGGTAGGCGTAAAAGGGCCAACGAGTAATTAGGTTCTTTGTTGACTCTGGTTCAATGGTACTTGCAGGAGATGGAGATAGGACTAGTAGAGAACTGATCATGTTGGAGTACTTAGGTGAAGAAATTGGACTGGTAGTTTGTTCATTGTTGGCGTTGTAAATTGAGACCATCATGGTGGCTGCAAGAGCCAAGAAGACGAAGAAACCGATCAAGTGCCTGAAATAAATAATTAACAAAGATTTTCAATATCACTTGTCGCATTAAACTAATTAATAAGAAAATTGAGTTCCAAAGAGATTAGTTTCTTACGTCCAGATGTTGAGGGTCTCGTTGTGCAGCGAGAAAATACTGAGGATGGTCTGCTTCAAAGGCCATTCTGACCGATAGTAATTCACGACGAACTCATTGTGCTTTAAAAATTCCGGCAACGAATTGTAGTCAACAAGCTCCCATTGGCAGTGCTCTTTGTTTGATCGCTTCTTTGTTGGCTTCCCTTTTTCGATGTTGATGAAAGAAGTCGTCTCTGTTTCCATGTCAATCAAAGAAACTATGAATTGATCGGTGTCCCGGTTAGCGAAGGACCGTTTCTTTTCCAATGTAATAGTGCAGGACATCGCAACACAAAAAAATTGGTAGCTAGATTGAGTGATGGGTTTTAATTTTAGACTTGAAGATGGAAATGAGAACAAAGTTATATATGGAGTGTGAGGTAACTGCTGAGGCTTTGTATTTGGAAAGAAGGAGCCTGGAAATGAATGGTATTGTGTGAAATGGTCGAAGTCAGCATATTTGGCTGAGTCTTACAATTGTTTTCTTTTTGCTAGTTGCTACAAGAGTCTTATTATTGTTTGGTAGCAATTAGACTCTAAGGGTTGGTTGTTTCGATGTTTGAGAACCATTCTCCTGTCTATTATAATTATAATTTCATTTTGGTCATGTGGTTCAAGAGGAATCAGTCCAATCTAAAAATCGTGTTTTTTAAGGAGTAATTGTGTTTAATATCACCTAAAATTTTATCATCATCTTTCTTTTAGAAATGTAATCCAGAATAATATTTTGTGCACTCTACATTTGTAAGACTCAAGTTGACTCAATACAAGGATGTGCATGTAAGAAAATTAATTGAGTACATAAGTTATTTGTGAACTTACTCTTTCACTCTTGAATATGGGTTAAAATCTTGTTCATTTAATGGCTAGATGAGTGCCCAAGTGTCTCATTTTCCTCCTAAAGAATCTTTGTTCCCTTTTCTTCTCTTCATATTATTTCTCCCACTAAAATATCTAAAAGAGAATTCTTAACAAGGAAATAAACCAAATTGAATCAATTAAAAAGAATCAAACCAAATTCTATAGAACCTATACTATGGGGATAGGGTAATGCTATACCTACAACCAATTTTACTACATTTTTTTTTAGTAGTGAAGATTATTGTAGAGTAGGTGGTAGAAATTTTTAATAGTAATGTGCCACCTATAACAGTAGAGAAAAATGTAATAAAATTGGTTGGAGGCGTAGCATTACTCAATGGGATGGGGAAATGACTAAATTGCATAAAACTCCCCTTAACTTATTTTAGAAAACTTCCCTATCATTGCTTTAAAATGCGTAACCCCTGTTCCTTTTTTTTCTTCCACTAAACTACCATGCCGTTAGTATTCCGTTAGTTTGCTATTTATATGCATTGCACGGGTTCTTTTGGAGTGAAAATACCGTTGCCTTCATCTTCCATCCTTTCAATATTTATCCATTTTTATTCTCATTGGTAACATCAAACCCTTACATTCTCACCCTCTTTCATCTTCTTGATCTCAACGACAACCATCATCGCAACCTCTTGCCTTCCTCCCTCTACTCGCCTTCGGCCACCTCGTCATTCTCCTTCTATCCTCACCCCCCCCCCCCACCGGTCCGAGCGGGCCGGTATGCGTCAGACCCTGTAGCAGTCCGGGTCCAGACCAGGCTGGCTCTGGAACCGGTACAGGCCCGGTCCGATTAAAATGTGTGTGTGTGTGTGTGTGTGGGGGGGGGGGGGGGGGGGGGGGGGGGGGGTTATCCCCGACCGGCCCCCTAGCTAGACCACCCGGGTCCCAGGCCAAGCCAAACCTTTTTTTCCCCTTCATTTTTGGGTTTTTTTATAGGGTTTTTAACATGTATGCCCCTAACAAATATGCTAATATCATATATGTCATTCAAAAATGTGTATTTTCATATATGCCCCTAACAATATGAGCTTATTTCTTATTTACCCCTAAAAATTGCATCGAACTACATGTATTTAAAACTTATAAGATTAGTAACGAATTTGGCCAGAAAACATGATGAAAAAGATGAAATAATAAAGATGTACTGTAAATTTGTCAATTTATTAAGAAAATTGAAGAAAAATTGAAGAAAAATTGAGAAAGATTGATGTGTTTCAATTGGTTTTATAGACGATTCAGTTTATAAAAAGTAAGAAGAATAAGCTTTAACTAGTAGATGAAGGGTATTTCAGTTATTTTACATAAAATCTATTAAACATAACTGTATATTTCACAAATTTTTATATTTTTAAAGTAGTTTTAACTTTAGGGATAAGTAAGAGGTTGGATACACATTATTAGGGGTACATGTGAAAATACACATTTGTGGGGGGTATATGTGACATTCACATATTTGTTAGGGACATACATGTTAAAAACCCTTTTTTATATCCTTGTATCTAGAGCTGATATGGGTCCTATCTGGTCGGGTGCTCCACTACCCGGATCAGAACCCGGTACCTCACGGGTCGGCTTCCGGGTTGGGTCCTAGTTAATAAAATATACTCATCGGGTCCGGTAGCAAGGAATAAATATTTGCACTTAAGTATTTTTGCACCCGATGCCTTACGGTTCTAACAATTTTTGCACTTAAGTACATGAATAAATATTATATTTACACATCTATCTTCAACAATTAATTTTATATGTATATCCCTATAAACCTTTCATTTAAATTCCATATTTTTAGGGTATTTGTCTGGGTCGGTTCTATTTTGAGTGGAGCCGGACCCGTCAGTGCATCATGTCTTATTTTAGAACTCGGACCCGAGCTCGTATAGATCAGGTCGGTTCCGGTCCAATGTCGGGTCCGGGTCGGTTCGGATATCAGGTAAATGTGACAGTGCTACTTGTATCTTGTTTAATTTTATTTTAACTCAAATTTTCAGTTTTTGTGAACATATAAAATATATAAATATTGTAAGAAATACGAATGTACAAGAATCATCAATCATATAAAAAAAAGTATGTATTAATTTTCTTAATTTTACAACTATGAAATGATTTACAACGGTAAAAAAAAAAGAAGACGTTCTACTACATACAAGTTAAATAATTTGAAAATTACATGATAAAGGGGATCTAGTGTTTGGGATAGCCTGAAGTTAGTTTGAAGAAATGCAGTGGCGGAACCAGACAAATCCAAATGGGGGTCCCAAGTTTTTTTCCCGCATCGACATGATTGTTACAAAAAATTCCTTACATTATTTTTGTTCTGAAAAATTAAAGTAAATGGATGAAAGTAAAATTATAATCAAAGTAAATATTCGAATTCATGTTCTTAGTTATCATGTATTTTTGGCACTTGTACAGTTATACTCTAAACTTGGTAAGAGTAATGATAATCAATAATCATATTATACTATTTACACTGTTATAATACAAGAGACTAGCTAAGAGATATGACCCAAATGAATAGATATACTCGTAACTTGTGTACACACTAACTTCTTATTCAAAATTTTATCTAAAGATCATACAGATCAAATAATAAGTATCACTGTTAATTTTTAGCCCAAAGCCCATAATACTATTTGAGCCTTTAAGAGGTTGGGGTCCGAATTGTCCCCCCTAGCCCCTTACTCCCTCCGCCCCTGACGAGATGGTTGATGACTACTGTTGTGCACCTCAACTTAACTAAATCTAGGATCTCATCTCTCTAAATTCCCTTATAAGCTTCTTATTATACAAATCTTCAATCTTTAGTCTTCAATCTTCGTGAGTTATCTTCAGTCTTCTTCGATCTTCAGAAGTTTGTTTTCATAATTCGTCTTCTGGAGTGTTGCTACCGCTTGAGCAATCTATTATTCTTTGAATCCTTATTTTGATCGTTCTGAGGGCGATCGCGGAGTCACTGAATGAAGTCCTCTGTTTCGTATGGTTCATGCATCAGATCCGAGAGTGCATCCAATCTTCTCTGCACACTAGCATCTCCAAAGTCCCAAGTGTCAAGTGATTTCTTTTCTCGTTCAATAAACTACTACCAAGCAAAAAACATTTTTCGATGCGATGGTGGATACGAAGGGGGCTAGTAAATATTTTATCATGTGAGAAAGAATATGATATGATCTAGCGTTGTTTTTCCTCTAAAGGACCACATCAATATCATTTTCAAATGATAGTGGAGGTTGTGCGTTATACCAGTGAAGTTCATTAGGTGCATTATTAGTCCTATATTTTTTTAGTCTAGACAAGACTCTATATATATATCTGTATCATTAGTTGTAATACCCTTACCTCTTAAAAAACAAAAAACAATTAGCTCTAAACGGTTCCCCTGGGTAGATCGTTTGAGCTCCATGTTCAGCCTGGGCGAGCCGACCGTTGAGTCTTACCGAGTTGACCTGGTCCGAGTAAAGGCCCGCCGGCCCGAACCTCTATACAGTCTGGGCCCATACGGGTTTTTTGAGAATTTTTTTATCGGGGCTAGCCCGCCTATTTTAGGCGGGCCAGCCCGGCCCCGGACCGCCTAAAGGCAGTCGGATTCTTAGCTCGACCTGAACTGGTCTATGCGGGACGCTGGTCAGCCCGGTTGCTACCCCGACCTCTTTCTCCTCCCATCTCCACACTAATCTTCACCTCTCATCTTCTTCCCTCCATCTCAACCAAACTAAAATTCTACTTGCCTCATCCCAGCTCGTCCTAATCGCTCTTTCGATTGCACCCGAGTTCGGTATCCCTTTATCTCGCTTTACTCCACACCCTCCACATATTCGTCAAAAATTCTCAAAGACCCCAAGTACACTTGAATAGCTTAAGTGCTAAGGAATCGTAATTGTTGATCTCCATGTTGAAGGGAGAAGGGGTTTAATGAAATGATAAAAAAAAAACTCTCTCAATAATTTGAAATGCTTATAATAATTTTTGTTTTTCTTTGCCTACCATTATGTTGTGCAGATACACTAAAAACTAGCTTGATTCAGTAGGAGTAAATATTTTCTTTGAACAGATATTCGGATTGCGGAACAAACTGCAAAATTTGTCCTTTTTTCCTTTTTGTTTGAAATGTGAACCTGGTGGAAGTTGATATTGGTGTGTAGTCAGGGCCGCCCCCACATTGAGGTAGGTGAGGTGGCCGTCTCAGTCCTCCAATTTTTTTACAATTTTAGGGGCTTTTAAATTTGTATTTCTATTGTAAATATAGATACGTATTTTGTACGTAAAAATATTTATTGTTATTAGGGCCCCCAAAAATAATTATTTGAGCCTTTCGCCTCGGGCCCCAAGGAACTTAGGGCCGGTCCTATGCGTAGTGTTTGAGAGTTTGAAAAGTCTATGTAACAATATATGCCTTTTGAGAGAGCATTCACACTGTCGTTATGTAAAAACCCAAAATTTAGCATTTAAGTTGAAAAAATCTCTCCACTATCGTTTGCTAAAAACCTAAAATTTAGAATATGAGTGAACAGTCGTTCGCTAAACATAGAAATCGTGATAGAAGAAGTGTTAAATGTAGAAGATGAATGATCTTTATCCGTTTGAGAAACAAATTTGGACGGACAGAAGATGATGCTCCGTCCGTCGATTAATTTATTAAAAATATGAAAAGAAGAGAGACGGATGAAGAAGCTCCGTCTCTCATCTTTTTTTATTTACAAAAATGCCATTTTGAAATTTTTTTTAAAAAAATAAAAAAAAAATATCGAACGGAAGAAGATCTTCCGTCCGAAAAGTTTCTTCTCAAACTTTTATTTCCATGTTTACAAAATTGCCATTAACTATTTACGAAAATGTGATTTTCTACAATAAGAAAAAAACAAATTATCGGACGGAAGATCTTCTTCCGTCCGAAAAGTTTCTTCTCCAAGTTTTTTTTCCATATTTACAAAATTGGCATTGATTATTTATGAAAACGTCATTTTCTAAAATTAAAAGATCTTCCGTCTTTTTCAAATTTAGCTTTAACGACTGCAGCGGAGAGATTTTATAAATGCTATATATATATATATGCATATTTCTAGTAATGACAGTGGATGCTCTTACTTGGCCATTGTTGATGTTCCTATATTTATTCAACGGAAAATTTGTGGTTAATAATTGTCTTTAACATGTACTTGATGTGCATTCTATATTACGAGCTAGTACATGATTTTGACTTTGTCGTGGTGATTTGTATTTTATGGTGGTGTTGATCGATATTTGCAAACCATATGGTTGTGTTGAAGTGTCCATCAGAGCAAGAACGACATAGTTATATGAATATATGAATTGAAGACATGGTTTTCCTGTACTTGGCCGCCTGACAAGTTTGAAAGTTTGATGGTACGGTAAGAGCATCCATAGTCGTGATTGTTAAAAAATGCATATTTTACATGTAGCAATAGTTTGATGTAGTCGTCGAATAGTATTTTATAACAATTTAATAATAAATAAATAAATAAATCAGACGGAACTTGACTTTGCGTCCCATGATTTTAAAGAATTTTTTATGATTTATTATTAATTAAAAATATTTTTTAAGAAAAAAAAAGGTGGGCCCCTTCTTGGACACAACTCCTCTTTGCGTCCAAGAAGTGGCCAGATTGCTCTCCATTTTTAAATTTCATTTTTTAAAACAAAATACGTCGGATGGAACTTCACTTTCCGTCTGCCGAATTAATTTTTTTTTCTTTTTTCGTCTGAGATAAATTGAAATTGCGTCTCTTACATTATGCATTTTGCTATATCTTGTGCCATTTATAACAATGTACTGTTGTTTTTTATGCAAAAAAATGCATATAGCAAACGACTGCAGCTCGTCGTTTGCTATAAAATGCATTTTTTGTATAAATAGCACACGACCGTGGTGGATGCTCTAAACTGTTGTAAACTAATCTTTAGATTAAGTCCTTTATTAACTGTAATTTTTTGTATGTAATAATAAAGGAAAGCATACTGAAGGTGAACTCAGTCTACAACACTATATCAAGTAAGAATGAAATTAAATCTCAAATCCTTAAACATTACATAACTTATTCACACTAAAAAAAAAGAAGCAAATCATGATGAACTTCGTTATATACCCTAATTCGCCAACATCATTAAAACTTACAAAATCAACATCCAACAAACTTATATACAACTTGTAAATGTCGATCAAACTTACAACAACGATTTGCTTCAACATAGAACTTATATATAAGTCCTTACAAAAACTCCATTTGCAAGCAATGCATTAAACTTACAACAATAATAACAATTCTACAAATCGTTGCTAATGCATTGTTGCCTTTTTCTTTCTAATCAAAATTCATTTTTATCATTTCATCAAACATCTTTTGTACATGTTTTTCATGGAGATCAACAATTACTACAATAACCCATCATGCTCTTCAAAGTGAACTTTAGTCGTTGAGAACTTTTGACAAACAAGTGGAGGTCGTGGTGTGAGGGGGAGATAAAGTGATGTCAAACTCGGGTGCGATCGAAAGAGCCATAAGGACAAGTGGAGATGAGGAAAGCAAAATTCGAGTTTGGTTGAGATGGAGAAAGAAGGTGAGAGGAGAGGATTAGAATGGAGATTGGGAAGAAGATGTAGGAAGAAGAGGAGAAGGTGATGGGGTGGAGGTCGGGGGCGAGGAAAGAAGGAGAATGACGAGATGGCCGGAGGAGAGTAGAGATAGGAAGGCAAGAGATTGAGATGATGGTTGTTGTTGAGATCAAGAATGTAAAAGACGGTTTTAAAATGAAGATAAAATTAAGGTTAAATTTTAAAAAACTACATTAAGTTTTGGGCCGGTTTTAAAAAATCGCACTAAGTATTTTTTTTATAAAAAAAGACACAAAATTTCAAAAAACTCTACTGTGTTAGTTAGGGTTAGGATTAGAAGGGGGTTATTTATACATCTGTTTAGTTAAGTGATGTTTTTTTAAACACAAATGAAAGATGAATGTGATTTTTTTAAACACAAATGAAAGATGAAAGTGGTTTTTTTAAACCCTACCCTAACCCAACCCAAACCCTAACCCTAACTAACCCAGTGAAGTTTTTTAAAATTTTGTGTCCTTTTTAAAATAAAAAAAACTTAGTGCGGTTTTTTTAAACTAACCCAAAACTTAGTGTAGTTTTTTAAAATTTAGCCATTTAAATAAATGTACAATGGATGAAGATAAGGATATTTTCATCCAAAAAATTACGCACAATGCACGTAAATGGACAACTAACAGAACTTTTTTGCCGTACTAGGCCACTTTTTAAAGATGTTTGCGACCATGGGACAGTTTTGGAACTATTAGCGCTCGTGGACTACTTGGTGCCACGTTAGCAGTGACCGTTATTCTCATTAGCGGCCTTTTCACTTTGAAAGTCGCTACTGAGAATAGCGGCTTATGTTTTAAAATTTTTGGAATTTTTTGTTTGTTGTCGCTATTTCCACTAGCAACCGAAGTATATATGAGGTCGCTAATCCCATTAACATTAGCAACCTCAAATGACTGTATTGAGATACTTGACAATTTTTAGGGAACTTTTGCTCTCTTGGGAAGAAAAAAAAATTAGTGACCTCGGTAGAAGACTAAATCTCCTTGCTCTCTGTAAGATTTGCAAAATAATCATCTAACTAAGATCGCTATTGGGAATAACGACCTTATTATACTTTAGTCGCTATTCGCAAGAGCGACCTCAGTAGGAAACTCAATCTCCTTGTTTTTTGTAAAATTTGCAAAATAGTCACATAACTATAGTCTCTATTAGGAATATCGACCTTAGTACAATAAAGGTCTCTATTCCGAATAGCGACCTTTGTACAACTAAAGTCTCTATTCCAAATAGCGACCTTAGATTCAAAAATAAATTGATTGTTATTTTTTCAGAGAGTAAAAGCTCTCTATATTTTACTAAGTGTTGGAATATAGTTCATTGAAGCTAAGAGCATCCACAATGGTTTCTTATATTTTTTTTTGGCAAAATGGCAAAATGAGAATTGACAAAAGAGAAATCGCTACACTGGTTCGATTCTCATATTTTAAGAAAGAATTAATTTTTAATCGGATGTTCCGTCCAAGAGGTATTTTTTTAATTTTTAATAAAATTAAAATAGTGTTAGTTATTAATTATTTATTAGTTAATTAATTAGTGATTAAAATAATACTAAAATAATACTAGTGATTGATTAATTAGTGATTAGTGCCTAATTAATGGGAGATTAATCTTCGAAAATGACATCTCTCTTTGTCCTGTTTGTCAAAATTTTGAGATCGGACGGGATAACATGTCCCGTCCGATGCATTTTGAATTTTTTTTTGACAGAATTTTTTTTTAAAATTAAAATCTTTAAAAAAATCGGGACGAATGCTATTTAAAAAAAAAATTAGGGACGGAACAACATGTTCCATCCTCTATATTTTGAGAAAGAGCAATTTGTTTCTCAAATATGAGAAGCGACTGTAGCTTGTTTCTCAAATTATAGAAAAATAACAAACCATTGTAGACGTTTTTTTCTCAAAAAATGGCAAAATAACAAATATAAAAAGCCATTGTGGATGCTCTAATAGGAATAGCGACTGTAAACCAAAATTTCAATTTTTTTAAATAGAGGTCGCTATTCCCATTAGCGACCTCTAAATGGAACATGCTGCTAATGAAAATAGCGGCCGCTTCTGACATGGCACCAAGTTGCCCAGAGGGGTAATAGTTTCGAAACTGGCCCATAATCACAAATATTTTTAAAGTAGCCTCGTACGAAGAAAAAAAATCAACTAATGGAAAGTAATTTTTTTTTTTTTTTTTTTTTGGGGGGGGGGGGGGGGGGGGGGGGCAATGATATGACAATTATCCCAAACTCCATAAATATAGGATAGTTTTTTGGGGAAAAAAAACATTTAAATTTAGCCATAGACAGATAAACTGAACAAGAGAAAAGTGGGGAAAAAATAATTTTAAAAAGAAAAACGCATAGCCCTCATATTTATACATGTCATTCTGAATATCAAAATAAAATATAGTTACATGGAGAAAATTATTTTTGTTTTATTTTTCGAAATAATTTTGTGTGTGTGTGTGTGTGGGGGGGGGGGGGGGGGGGGGGGGGGGGGGGGGGGGGAGGGGTGTTAGACACTTAGACAACCTAATTCTTTACAACTTTATGTGGTAAATACTACTGAAGATTATTGTAAAGAAGATTATAGAAATCTTCAATAGTATTGTTCCACATAATGTTGTAAAAAAAAAGAAATGTTGTAGAAAAATTATGGGTGTAGCATTATGCAAATTTAGGATAGTTTTTTTAATGAAAAATTAGCCAAGGACAAATAAACTGAACAAGAGAAAAGAAAAAACAAGAGAAAAGAGAAAAACTCATCCAAAAGACTTGGGTAATTGGAGGACAACTTGGTTCGTTGACTTTACTATATAATGACAACTCCCTCATATCTTCTATCCAAGAGCTAACCTTACTAACTGACTCACTTTCAATAAATATTTAGCCAAACGATCAACTTTTACAAAATATTATAAGTAACTAACCCTATTAATATAATAACCGAAAAATAAAATTTTCTATATAACCTTACTTTAGAAATTATAAACTATAATATATCTTATCTTTATAAAAGCTGGAAAATTCACATAAAATAAAGAAACTAAAATTTAAAAATCTTTCAAAATTTAAGATTAGATACATTGATAAAAGATTAAGAGAAAGGAAGCATATTACTAGTAAAGAAATAGTAGAATTCTTGTTACTAACAAGAAAAGTAACTAATAAACTACCTAAACAAATACAATAAGAGATAACATACAGAGTATTAGATTACGAAAACGAAGAAACAAGTTCGTATTACCAACAACTACTAGCATACAAAATAACAGGCTAAGTATGGCCAATAAAGCAGTTGCATTAAATCCTAACATAACCCAAAAAATTTATAGGATAAACATACAAGAGTTGGAAGAAGATTACAATGGTCCTGAAATTGTACGAGATATAATAAAAGATTTAAAAATCATAAATAAAAATATAAAAGAATTAGGTAGATGTATAACTGACTACCTAGAAGAAGAATTAGGCATAACGAAATAAGGTATGAAGGAGTTAAAAGCAATAACAAAACTTAATATAAATATTTTGGAAATAGAAGATTTAATGGCAAATCCTAACCCAGTAGAAGTAGAAGAAGCCTTGAAAAATCTAGACATAACAAATGAAGAAGTAAAAATGGACCAAGATAAGATTATAGCAAAACCTTCAGAAATTCCAAAATGACATGTACGAAATCTTAAGGCCACCACCAAACAAAAAACTTACCAATTACCATAGAAATGGCAAAACACAAAAAGAAAAATGCAGCTGGGAAGAGACAAAGAAAAGGAAACCCCAAAATATGAACCTACAGAACACTACGAAAAAGGAATAACAGGAAATGGAGAATGACTAGACCTAGATTGCGTAAAAGACATAAATAGGACGATTGAAGAATTGGTAAAGTCTTCACTGATAGTAGGATTTAGGCAAAATCTTACTGGAAACGCATTTGAGAAATTTATAGAAGTCACCTTTATAGGTGTAGTAGCAAAATGGTGGAATGGATTAAAAGAAGAAGAAAGAAATACTATAAGAAAATCAAGACCAATTAATGATAGAGGAACTGAAGAAATCTCAGCACAACGAACCTTAGGTCTAAAAGAAATAATTGCAAATTACAAGATTGCAATAAGAACAGAATTCAGTGTATACGATAAAGGAGAAAAACACACTATATACAAAAAGAATCAAGCAAGATGGAAACTACGCAACTTAGAAATATGCGACATGTGTTATTTTGACAACTATGCTTGTGAATTTCGAGAATATTTTCAAGATAGTTATTACACAAAAGAAGAAAGGAGTCCAATCCTGGATTCATTCTTTCTAAAACTACCTGATCCATGGAGTATAAACATATATAGTGTATACATAGGTAAGAAAGTAAAACCAGAAGTAGACACTTTAGGGTATAGAACGCAATTCGTAAAAGATTATAGGGACAAAGTATGCCAAGATGCTAGAGCAACAATGAAATATTATAGAACATATAAACAAAGAATTTGTTGTGAAGATGCAAAACCAAATCATTGGGGATGCAATAATAACTATAATTATACAAAGAAAAATAACTACAAATTCCAAAAATATAAACCAAAATATAGAAAAACTTTTAAGAGATATAAAAAACCCTATAAAAAATACTTTAGAAAAATGAATAAAAATAAAAATAGACAGTATACGAAAAATCCTAAGAAATGTAATTGTTACATATGTGGAGATGTACGACATATATCACCAAATTGTCCTAAAAGAATGAAAAAGGAAAATGTAAAATACGTAGAAGAAATTAAAGAAATGAATAACATAAATTATAAACCCATAGAATATGATGAAGAATGGTCAGAAATAAGTGAAGATGAAGAAATAATGGTAATGGAAGAAGATAGTGGAAGTAGTGAAGGTGAAACAGAAGAATGTAAAATAAACTGATGACAGAAATAACAGAAATAGGAGAACCTTCAGATTAAGAAGAAAACAATGAAGAAGTAAGAGAAAAAATGTGCTTTGACATACAAACATATGATAAAATAAGACCGACCAAATTAGATATAAATCCAAAAGAAAAATTTTAAACTACCAATATTCAAAAGGAAGAAAAGTACCATCATAATAGCTAGAAATAATGAACAATCTATAGATATTGAACAAGTACAAGAAAAAACCATAATCCCATTAATAACCGAAAAAATAATAAGACGAGATGGAAAAAATAAATGAAAAAACCAGAAAAATATTAAGACACATACATTTAGGAGCTGTACAAATAATAATAAAAGCCTATTTTAAGGAAGGGATAAATACACCCCTCGAAATATACCTAATGGATGACAGGATAATATCAAGTACACAAGATGCCTTAAAAGGAATAGTACAAGGAAACCTAATGTACCAAAAGATAAAATTTACAATAAAACATAATTTCTCTATAAGCATGGCAGAAGAAAATAAGGACAAAAATCTAGTCATGTATTATAGATTATCAGGAATAGAAATAATAGGAAAAAAAAGAAGCAAAGTTTATACAAATAAGAAATATTTATACTTTCACTAGCAAGTACGAAGTAAAAAATAGAAATACAGATAATTTTAAAATAGAGTCGCTATTCAGCGAAATTATAAGATACAAACCAGCTACAGAAAACCCTGAAATGACTATACCAAATTGTATAGAATTCGACTTTAATAAAGCAAAAGAAACTGCAAAAGGAAAAGCACCACAAATAATGTTTGGAAAGAAATCACTATCAATAAGAAATAAACAACAAGCATCGGAATTAATACCAATAATAAATACATTAGAACACCAAAACAATAACCAATTTAAAATAGAAATAGAATATTATGACAATGGAAAATGGAATAAATAAATAGCCTTAGTAGATACAGGGGCTACTAATTCACATATTAAACAAACAAATGTAAAAACAACTGAACTAATAACACTAGAAAACCCATATTACTACCTAGACTATTACAATAATAGACATCCAATTGTACATAAAATTATACTACCACTAAGGATAAACGGTAAAAAGGAAATGCTATTACACTTACACGTAGACCCAGAACACCATGTTAATGAAATGCTATTAGGAACTGACTTCCTTATATCAGTACAATCTTACTCAATTCAAGAAGAAAAAATCACAATAACAGTAAACAATAAAAGTATGGTAATAAATAGAATATTGAATAAATGAATCCATTAAGAGCAACAAAAAATACATTATACATACTAACAGAATTTGTTTATGAAGGATACAAATCAAGAAACTATCATAGTCTAATAGATACCGGAGCAGGCACTAGCCTATGCCGCGAAAATATACTACCAAAATGGAAACAAGATGGATATAATAAAAAAGCAATAACTGGATTAACTGGAAAAACTATCATACTTGACAAGTACCAACAAAATGTTAATGTACAAATAGGAAATTACATACTAAAAATACCAATAATATACCAGTTTGATGATATGAATAATGATGTTCTATTAGGAAATGATTTTTTCCAACAATACTATCCCATAACAATATCACATAAATCAGTCGTATTTACAACACCTTGCCGACACCAAGCAATAGCAATTAGAATAACCCAACCTTATTCCAGAACTGACCTGCCACACATCAGAGTTTCTTCTACCCAACGTGGTGAATACCAATATTTACCAAACAAAACTAGAATACAAATTTAAGAAACAACTACAAAAGAAATTTTACAAAAACAATTAGAAGATCTATGCAGAGAAGACCCTTTGGCAAAATGAAACTCAAGTAAACCCACGGCATATATAGAGTTAATAGATAAGAAAAATAATAATAAAAATTAAACCTATAAGACATACTCCAACAAATCTAGAAGAGTTCAAAATACATATAAAAGAACTAATGGAAAATAATTATATAAGAAAATTACAAAGTCCACATTCATCACCAGCATTCATAGTAAGAAAGCATTCAGAAGAAAAAAGAGGTAAATCTCAAATGGTAGTAAATTATAAGGAACTAAATAAAAAAACTAAGAGGTTTGGATACCCACTACCAGACATGCAGATACTACTTAACACAGTAAGAATAAGAAAAACATATTCGAAATTTGATTGTAAACCAGGATTTTATCATGTAAAACTAACAGAAAATTCAAAACATTTAACAGCATTTAGCACACCTCAGGGATTTTATGAATGGAATGTATTACCATTCGGTTATAAAAACAGCCCAGGAATATTTCAAGAATATTTGGATAAAATTTTTGAAAAATACAACAATTTTATATTAGTATATGTAAATGAGTTCTACTAGGATCCGAAAACGATGAACAACATAAAGAACATCTACAAAAATTCATAGAAATAGTGAAAAATGCAGGTATTATACTATCAAAAAAGAAAATGGAATTATTCAAAACTGAGATAGAATTCTTAGAAACAAAATTATCACATGAAGGAATAGAATTACAACCACATATAGCAGAAAAAATAAAGACATTTCCTAATATCCTAAAAGAAAAAAGAGAAGTATAATCTATAATAGGGTTACTAAATCAATCAAACAAGAAGTTACATACCAAATTTATCAGCAAAAACAAATTGGTTACAACAAAAACTACAAAAGTTTAAGAAATGGGAATGGACCCAAGAGGATGAAGAGAAACTTAAAATATTAAAACAACAAACTTCAGAACTACATAAGCTAAGATTACCTGTTAAAGAATGTCCATGGATAATAGAAACAGCTGCGTATGAAAATAATTAGGGAGCAGTATTAAAATTCATTGAAATAGGTGAAGAAGAAAAAAGACTAGCTAGATATACTAGTGGATCATTCACAGAGACCCAACAAAATTACAACATAAATAAAAAAGAACTACCAATAATCTTAAAAACTATAAAAAAATTTGAGTTATTCATTATACATGCAAAGTTCACGGTAAGAAAAGACAATACACAAGCAAAGAGTTGGATTAACAAAATAATATACCCAACTATAGTAAATAAAAGGTTGATAAGATGGAAAATGGAGTTAGCACATTACGACTTCTCAATAGAAAATATAAAAGGAAAAGATAACATCTTAGCAGATTTCTTATCAAGAATCTAACAATTTCATTTTTACAGGATGAAAAATAAAGTCCAGCATATAGAACAGGATATAGTATACCTAAAGGAGACTGTGGAGCAAATAAAAGGAGCATTTAATCAATTACAATTACAAATATGCGGGCTCCAAAGTCTGTTCTACCAGCATATAAGTCAGCATGTAACCACAGAAAATATGGTGGACAATACTAGCGAGAAAATGCGTGAGATAGTAAAACCTACTCATTCCTTAAAAGATGATGCACTTACATCCTCAAATAAGACTACATACAAGGAGACACTTCTTACTGAGAAAACTTCTATCAAAATATCAAAGAAAATATTATTTTTACAATATATTCAAAAACTATGCCAAGTAACAGAGGTGAACCAGTTCATTAAAACCATATCACAATAACGTATGAACAAGACCATCATCCTACCAGGAGCTAATCCAAGAACAACCAGGACATTATTCGAAAGAGGACTTATTGTAATACCCTAATTTTCATTTATGAAAATTATTATTTTGTGTTATTAATTTGTACATTTTATGCACGTGCAATCTTGTAGTATAAATTTTTATAATTATTTTCATTACGTAAACAAAGGAGTATATATATATATGTGTGTGTGTGTGTGTGTGTACACACACACACACACACACACACACACACACACACACACACACACACACACATATATATATATATATAGATACACACACACACACACACACACACACATGTATACACACACACACACACACATGTGTGTGTGTGTGTGTGTGTGTGTATACATGTGTGTGTATACATGTGTGTGTGTGTGTGTGTATATATGTGTGTGTGTGTGTGTGTGTGTGTGTGTGTGTAGGGGTCGGTTCGGGTGAGAACCAACCCTGGGGTGAGAACCTAAGGGCCTATCCCAGCCATTCATCTGTGTAATCTTAACAGTCAAGATTTTTTAAAATTAAACAATAAGATTAATTAATTTTTGCATTAAGATGCCAATCCCTTTAATTAAGGGATGGGGACCGCGTAATAAAAGGAATAATTATAAATTGCCTTTTTTGTGTGCGACGGTTAAGGCAAATTTGGTCAAACTGGAGAGAGAAATAATTTATTTCCGTAAAATATTGGAGAAGATTTTGTTTCCCAAATTAATAGCAACTGCAGAATCATTCACCATTTCGTTCCTTACAGTTACTGTTTATTACAGTTGCTATTTATAATTATTACAGTTACTGTTTAAGTGGTCAGGTATTGCTGTATAATTATTTCAGTTGCTATTTATAATTATTACAGTTGCTATTTATAATTATTACAGTTGCTATTCGAGAAGATTTTGTATCCCAAATTAATAGCAACTGCAGAATCATCACTAATTCGTTCCTTCACCAATTCGTTCACTATATAGCAACTGACTGTATTGTAAGTAGATACAACTAGTGCATATTTTAGCAGGAATATATATATATATATATATATATATATATATATATATATATATATATATATATATATATATTGTTTGTTTATCAATTTGCAAACTTATGTTGTACATGCTGTCAGTTTCCATATAGCAACTGAATGTTTTTTGAATAGCAACTAACTGCATTGTACGTAGCAACAAAAATTTCATATTTAGCAACATTGTACGTAGCAACAAATGTTGTTCATCCTGATGAAGATTGTGGTTCGGCTGAAAATAAAATAAAAAAGGCAATATATGTTGCCTAATAATCTGTGATCTACATTCCTTTTAAATAAAATAAAAAAGGCAATATATGTTGCCTAATAATCTGTGATCTTTCATTCCTTTTATTACGCGGTCCCCATCCCATAATTAAAGGGATTGACATCTTAATGTAAAAATTAATTAATCTTATTGTTTAATTTTAAAAAATCTTGACCGTTAAGATTACACAGATGAATGGCTGGGATAGGCCCTTAGGTTCTCACCCCAGGACATGGTTCTCACCCGAACCTTCTCCTGTATGTATATATGTATGTATATATATGTATGTATGTATGTATGTATACATACATACATACATACATATATATATATATATATATATATATATATATATATATATATATATATATATATATATATATATATATATATATATATATATATATATATATATATATATATATATATATATATATGCCTTTTCTATTGTTTTTAGTAAAGCCTATTTTTAAACAAACATAAGTACTCTTTTATTTTGAGCCCAACTTAATTTATTTTGAATATAGCTAATTTGGCCCATTAAATAAAAGCCCATGAGTTTATTTTTCTTTTTAATACAACTTGTAATGTAGACATTTTTTTATAGATTATTTTTATAAAGAATAAAATGTACAACTTTTAAAATAGGGGACTATTGGAGACACGTGCAATTCACATGCACGTGCTTTGTGCACCATGTGAGGCCGGATGGGATTAGGAGGGAAAAGAAGAGAGTGGAGTTTATGGGAGGTGGTTTTTGTGATCATGGTTGGTTACTACAACTTCCCATTGAATCCTAGCCCTTGTTTCTTAACTCCTAGATCAATCCTAGCCTTCTATTTGCCCCAATTTTTTAGTATAAATACCCCCCCCCCCCCCCCCCCCCCCCCCCCCCCCCCCCCCCCCCCCCCCCCCCCCCCCCCCCCCCCCCCCCCCCCCCCCGCCTAGTTATTCTTGCACTCTTCATTCTCCAAACCTATAGTGAGAGAATACAATTATTAGTAGTGGATTATTAGTAGGAAGTGAGAATAAAAGATTGAGAGTTGAGTGTTTGTGCTTGCATTCAAGGAGGCCGGCTACATCAACTTGGAGCTCTCGAGTTGCACTAGGAGCAAGGTGGAGGAGCACTCGTTTGGGCAAGTTAGGAGGAGAAGGACTCTTTCATTCTAGGAGTTATTTTGTGGTTGATTTCTCTCCAAATTATGTGGGTGATTTTCTATACTTCTAATTTAGATGCCATGTTAGGAGTGTTGAAGCAATGATGCATGAAAGAACCTAATAAGAGTACACTTAATTTGAAAAGGGACTTGCTAATTGATTGAATTAATGCTTGATAGATTGTATGTTAACTTGTCATAAATCTTAATATTGTGTGCAAATTGCTTGTAGTTATGGAAATATTGAATTGGGATTGTTGATAGCATCAAAATTGAGTATGAATTGCTAATAGATGAAATTATTGTTTTATGCACTAAATGAACTATCGTGATATTGGTTCTAATGAATGAAATTTGTCCTATGCATTTGGGTTAATGAAATTGGGAAAAACAGGAAATTTTAATTATAATGTGATTTCTTTAATACCAAATTGTGTTTGAGAATTGTCAAATTGAATTATGGAAAAAGTAGTATAAAGTTTAAATTATTGTATGGAAAAAAAAAAGAAAAAAAAAAGGAAAAAAAAACGTAGCAGCATCAGTCGACCGTTAGGCTAAAACAGTCGACTGCTCTGAGTATTTATTTTTCGAACTTTTAATCTTTTACTGAACAATCAACCGATCATGATGAAACAGTCGACTGCCCTGATCTCTTATTTCTGAGTTTTTAAATCTTTACAGAATAGCCGACTGGCCAAGTTAACAGTCGACTGTCTCGACCATTTCTTGAGTCTTTTAATCTTTTGCTGAACAGTCAACCGACTACGCTCCAAGAGTCGACTGTCCAGACTATTTTGACGTCTCAGGTTTTTAAATTGCCTCGTGATAAAATAAATATGCGATTTGAAAGAACATTGAAAAAGAGATTTTGATAATGGAAAGAATGAAGATTGAATATGACGAGTTAGAAAAGTGAACTTTATTTGTCTTTTGCATGAAATTGTATATGAAGTGAATTGAAATATCCTGATGAATTATGAAAGATTTTTATGAATATGAATGCTATGAACATGAAAAGGAAACACTATTGTTAATCATGAAAAGAGAACTTCTGAGTTTGAAAGGCTCAATCTTTGTGTGAATTGTGAATTGAAATTGAAAATTAGGGTGTAGCCAAGACTCACACCGGCAATTGATAGTAATGAGATATGATAAATGAAATTGAAAGGACCAAGTTTGGGTCATTGAGAAATGAAAGAAATAAACTGGTATTAGTGAGAGTGCTGACTCTAAGAGATTGATTTTGTTCCTGATTTCATTAAGTTAAGAATTAGTACATAGTGAAGAGGTGATGAAAGTGAGAGAAAAACACAAGTATGAGGGCCTCAAGTCTACGACGTGGGTGTGATTCACAGTTTGTTTTCATGATGCGTCGTGACATGACGTGGTCACTACTCTGGAATTATCGGGATCTTGGCGACGCTTGTGGGGTGTTTGGTGACTGCGAGAGGATCGTGTGCCATGAAGGAGGCTGAATTGTCCATAGGTTGTCTTCACGATGCGTCGTGACATGACGTGGGATTCCCCTCCAGTTTTTCTGTACATGAGCTCGTACTCATAGTACATCTAGGATACTTACCGTAGTTACAGTAGTAGAGTAAGTCATGACGAGGGATTGAACCCTACAAGATGAAGAACGATTAAGAGGCTTGCCCTCGGACCTATGTAGTATGGGATGCATAGAATCCGAACAAGTGCGCATTAGTGTCATGTAATATAAATAACTGCATTAAGGACTAAGTGCACAATCACAACACGACATCAATAGGATATTCCCCTTAGTTTGATTTGTGAACAAGTTTGTGTTTGTTAAGTATGGAAAATCATTATACTGTTTCCGGCATAGAGAGGATGGCCGTGTATAATTTTCGTCGGTTGAATAAACTGACGTGCCCACAGTTTTATATGCAGGATAAATGGCATGATAAAGATTAAAGAAGAACTGATGCTTAGAGATTATTCAAATATTGTTGAACTTTCATATATATAAATGTTGTAATTTTGCTTCCGCTGTAAAGTGTAAAGATTTCTTGTAACTCTGATGTAAAGTGAAAAGTTTTAAATTCCTTGTAAAACTGTACGAAGTGAAGTAAAGATCCTGTGGAATCTCGAATTCAGTTGTATTTGGAATTCGGGGTGTTACACTTATTCATTGCATAAATCCTTCTAGAGAATGTGAGGAACTAGTCGACTTGCCAAGATAAATTTACAAAGCAGCCAAGGGTTATTTTGACCTCACAAAGGCCTCAAAAATATATGTCAGAATGTATTCAGCCATTCCTGAATATCTTGAAGACAATGAAGAGCTCCCAACAGAGCACGTTATAAAAATAGGGATGACCACCCAGGTGATCTATGGAGCATCAAATATTGTACCATACAAAACTGAAGAATTTAAAAAATTAATCCCAGAAAGAAGGGCCATGGGCTTCAGGAACATGTACTGTGAGTTAAAGGATATAAAACTAAGAGACAGCAACATATGGATCTATGACAGCCTAGATCAAAAAAAAAAATTGTATAGTATAGCAAAAATAAAACAGCCACATGATAAGCATGAGCTGTTTGACAGCTGGTACCAAATACTATCCATAGGAGCAAGGACACTGACAGAAGAGACAGCTGGATACTACTGTAGCTTGATGAAGACAGAACATCAACACAAATGTGGAGCATGTGAACATACCTACTAGGAGGATCCATTTTTCTAGAGTAGTCCACAAGGCAATTATTAAAGACTGATGTAAGCAGCAATTATTTGACTGGTGATGTAAGCAATGACGTATGTAAACTTGTTGTAAGCTGATCCCTTGGTCTATAAAACGGTAGGCTGAGTAAGGTAGAAGGTCAGACTATCTTGATCCCCCATATAAGCTTGTAAGAAAAGTCTGTAAGGAGATCAAGAGCAATAAAATTATCTTTCTATGAATTCCTCTACAAGATCTTTTACTAAATAAGGTATGAGCAACTAATTTTTCTTATATGGGGAGAGTTTTGTAAGGCTCTGCCTCAAGAATTTTATAAAAAGACCCATTTGTAACCTTCTATAGTTAGACTGTACACCTAGTAGCAGGAAACGACCTAGGTTGTAGTTGACTATATCAATGTACTACTAATTGTTCCAGATGTATCTCCCGGATGAAGCTCTCTTGAGAGCATAGTAATCCTGAGATGGGAGGAACGTAAAAGGAGCACTGAAATCGGCTTGCATACCGTAGGTATTTTATCCACTGGTAGTAACTGAGCAGCTCGAAGAAGTTTAACTAGGTCGGAAGCATGATGGGCCGTTTTGTTTTGATTTTTAGGGTATCCATAGAAATCTCTCTCTATTCCTAATTTTATAATTATTGTTGTTCAATAAAACTAATGGATAATAATAGTTTGAGTATTGCCTCGGAAATTTTTGAGTTAATGATTAATTATCAAGGAAGTGATTGAATGCTAGTTTTTTATGTTTATTTTTCTCGTAGAGTAACACGCATGAATGATTATTATGAATTCAAATTATTTTTCTTTAGTGTACAACGAGTAATAATTATAACAATAAATCAAATAAATTCTTGAGAAACTAGTAATATAAATATCGAAATAATTGATGATCTAACTTTTTTTGAAAGAACTTTATTATTTTATGAGAATTGTATATTTAGTAGTTATATCTGGAGCCCTACAACAGTATATAGACAATTTCTAGAAAGAGAGATTTCAAGCTTCGCACCCAAGTTGTGGTAACAGAGCCTTGTTTTTTAAGTAAGAAACTCTTACCTTGTTTTCTCAAAATTTTAGTAAAATATTTAATACATTTTAAGCAGTTAAAAAGTTAATTATGAAAGAAAAATAGAAATAATTTCAAAAATAAATTTTTTATTTGCAGAAATATCACACATCCTATAAAAAACAATATAGAAAAGAAAGTGTAGAAGTTTATTTAAAAAACTAGCCCTTAATCGCAATTAATTTTGGAGGCTAGGCCTTAATCACAGATACTTTTGTGATTAAGCCTTTTCTACAAATAATTTTAAAAAGAAGCTTAAATCTCTAATTAACTCAGATTTTACATACCGTACAGTCTCCAACACAACTCAAATGAGTAGCCGGGTAAACGTTAAATCAAAATTTTTAGGTCAGTTTATTGACTAGAGCCCATGGAAAGCGTACTGGGTCGACTTATACATAGGCTCCTAAGCAATTGGGCCTAGCTGTTAAGGGTTGACCCAAATCCTGGTCCAAGATTCAACTAAAAATATCTCTACCACTATACTATAATGAGAGAAGGCCCTAGTGTAATTTGTTCATCGTGTAATTTGTTCATCTACCAACCTGTGCAACGCACGTGCATACATTTGTAAATCTACCAATATATGCAATGCACGTACATAACTAATATGAAGGATGTTTCAGATTCGAATCCTTCTTATCCTTCTTACGTCAGAATTTTTATTTAATTTTTTTATTAAAATGTGCATCGCACGTGTAAATTACTAGTATTGGAAAATGTCTGGTCTGATTGGACCGTTCTCACTTTTATATCTGCACTGTTATAACGAGAACAAACAGTATCTGTCCGACTCAGGAAGAAAGAGTATATACATACACTTTACAGGGAAAAAAAAAGGGAAAAAAAAAATCTGCAATCTTGATATGGTTGAAGTTGGAGCCAAACACAGGCCTCAGTCCGTAGCCCTTGTGGGCCCATTTATGGCCTTATTTGTTTGCAAGCCCAACTGAACTGAAGAAAGAGCCGAACAACTTTTTCTAATATTTGCCACGTGCCGATGTAGACTGAGGTCACTTTCTTGAAAGAAATGCAGAAGACCGCGATTACCGGATTTACCTCGTAGATTACGTTCCTTCTCTTTCTTTTCTTTGCCGCTGATGCCGTTCTGTTGTCGTGCGCCTCACGTTAAGGGATTGTTTCTTTTTATGAGATTTTATGCAAGAACATTCCTGTGTTTTACAATTTTATTTTTCTAATACGTGACATCATCTCGGGATAGCAGATGCTTTCAATATATGCAAAAACATTCCTGTTTATTTTTTTCAATTTGTACAATGTACTTGATTTTCCAAATTTGCTAGAAACCACCGTGTTTGCTTTTAAGAACCTATGCAGCTATCTAACGGTTCCATCATCGTTATCAAAAAAACAAAAAAAAAAAAAGGACCTATGCAGCTGTAAATGGTTTGCTTTATTGTCTGAAAAAGTACAAATACTACTCACTATACCACAGGTACCAGGTTCAAAAATAGATTTGAACCTGGTTTTTTTTTTGAGGAATGTAAAAGCATAAGTTTGAGGTGATGGTATTATCTACAACTAGTACTATCCCCACCCACCTCTTTATATCATTTAATAACATCATATTAATCTAATTTCAAGCCAGGTACTCACCTTATATGATGTCGTTCTATTATGTCCCTTCTTGGGTTATCAAGAAGATTGACCAAATCAGAAGTAACTTTTTTTGGACTGGATCCTCCAATTTCAAGTCGGGTACTCACCTTAGCAACTGGTCATTAGTCTGCACCTCCAAAGCGGATGGGGGCCTTGGGGTTTTAAACCTCAGGAACCATAATATCGCCTTGTTAGGTAAATGGCTATGGAGATTTTTAAAATTCGATCACTTACCTTGGATCCAAAGTATCAAGGTCAATTGTTTCTTTTCTCACCATTGGTGGGAATTTCCTACCACCATGCATCGCAACGCTTCTCCTTTCTGGAAAGGAGTTTGAAAAGCGGCCGCAGCATTCCAATGCGGTATCTCCCATGACTGTTTTGACGGATCCAAGACCAAATTCTGGACTGATCTCTGGATTGGTAACTCCAAACTCGCCTCCGCTTACCCGTTTCTGTTCCGACTGGCCTCCAATCCCGTAGCCTCAGTGGCAGATTCGTTCTCCGTGGTTAACTCGCATAGACATTGGATTATTCCTTTCTCCGACATTCTTCCTTCTCTTCTAACCTCCGCTCTTAATGACCTACTCTCCTCCCTTAATAATTTCGTCTGACACCCGAAAGAGGATTTCTCCTGGCGATGGAATTCGGCAGGAATCTTCTCTGTTAAATTTTTTTATAACTTTCTTAACTTTCAAGGAATCCACTCCCCCTTTGCTGATTTCATTTGGAGTTCTTGTGCCCCTATTAAGGTTAAAATCAGCACCTGGCTCGCCCTCAACAACAAGCTGCTCACTGTTGAAATCCTCAACAAAAGGAATCTAGCGTGGGGACAATTATGTCCCCTGTGCACTGAACAGTGTGAGGACGTAGAACACCTGCTTGTTAGATGCGAATTCATTAGCCCTCTGTGGAAAATCAGCTGTCTAGCTTGGGAAATCCCTTCCATCCCTTCCAATTTATCCTCGTGTTGGTCTATTCTTCCTTCGAACTTAAAGTACCGCAGTTCGTGGTACCTTTCTGTTCAAATTATCATTTGGATCACGTGGTTGGAAAGGAATAAGAGATTGTTCAGACACTGCACTTCTCCTATCTTTCCATTAATTGAGGATATTTTATTTCTGTTTAACTTCTGATCTTCGACGTTAAAAATCGAAGCGAAAGATTCTCTTTGCAGTCGTAGACTAGACGACTCTTTACATTGCCTCTGCAATCTTAATGCTTTATAATTTTATTTGTTGCGGAGTTTATTTATTATCTTCGACTTTTTTCGTAGGGTTGAGGCTGGTGCATGTTCTGCAATCTCTCTTTTGAAAGCCACTTCTTAGTGTTCTTGTTGGCTTTGCTTTGCGCATGCTGGGCATGTTCAGCAGCGGCTACTATTTCTTTTCTCTCCCTGTTTATAAGTCCTGGTGTTCACTTGCTCCTGTTATTCAAGTTTTGGTTCTTGGCTTTGGGCTTTGTTTTGGTGAGGTTATCCTCGTTAGAGGGTTCCCCTGTTTTGTGAGGACTGGCGTTTCTTGCCTGTTTAACTGGATGTGTTTGATGCTGTGGTGGTAAGGGTCAATGGCTTTTTAGTTCATTATAATGGAGCTAGTTACTATGTTTCTGTTGGCTATGTGGTAATTGCCTTGCGTTTCCTATTTAAACTATATGTTCTACCCAACAGCGGCCTTGGTCGGAGCACCGTTCTGTGTGCTGGCCATGACAGAGTTTGTCTCTTTGCTTATCTAATTGTATGGTGTTTCTCTTAGATTTTTCCATAATCTGGTTTTTATTTCTTTCTGGTTTGTTTCCTGTATGCTTTCTTCAATCTCTGTTATCTTGGTTCCGTTCCAGTGCGAACTACAGTGTTTGTTTGCGGTGGTTGTTCTGTTGGGGGGTGCTTGTCCACTGATAGAGCCAAGTTTTAGTGCCTTCTTGGGCGTCGTGTCTGTAGCCCCCTTGGCTTTCTCGGCCATCTGCAGTTGCCAGGATTCGGAATGCAAGTTTCGTTTAGACTGTGTTTCGGTGGGAGCCTATTTTTTCTCTCCTCTTTGGCTGCTGTGTCTGACCGACTCAGCCCGCATCTCATGTCCAGGAATCCTGGAAGTTGTTCAACGCTCTTGGCTCACCGGGTCTCTCCCTGTTTATGGTGTTGAACTAGTAAGCGCACCGCGTCCTCGCCGATGGTGTTTCTGCTGGCTGTCCCTTCCGCTGTCTTGGGCAACATCGACTGTCTCTTAGTGTAGTTTGCAATAGTTGCTTGTCTTTTTGTCTTCCTTTCTTCGAAGTATCTTTGTGCGTTCTAGTTGGTTTTACGGCTTGTAAAACTCTTTTTGTACTGCTATATATAATTTTTTGGTATGGCTGGAATCGCAAGACTCTATCTGATTCATCAAAAAAAAAAATAAAAAAATAACATCATATCAATCCAAAACCCATACATACGTACATACCTCACTCCCCCTCTTCTTTCTTCACCACCACCGACGATGCACATTAAATACGCACTTGTCCTCTCGCTAGTACTAATTTTCAATAGAACCAATAACTTCCCAAAAAAAAAAAATCCCAAACAAACCCATCTCGTCTCTCACAAAGTGTCGTCCACCACATTTGACAATT